>CM069154.1:32783822-32859731 GCA_035221665.1 Okamejei kenojei
CCAATTGTGTGTAGTGAAATTTGACTTGCCATGCAGCCACACTGAATAAAGATTTAAGTCGGTAGTTGCCCTTAGACCGCGGCATCTACCGTTGCTGGGTTTTTTTTTTTTTTTTTCTTTTTTTTTTTTTTTTTTTTTTTTTTTTTTTTTTTTTTTTTTTTTTTGTTTTTTTTTTTTTTTGTTTTTTTTTGTTTTTTGTTGTTTTTTTTTTTTTTTTTGTATATTTTTTTATGAAGGGTACGTAGCGGCGCCTCCTTCCACCTCGAGATGCACCAGCAGCCAGTGGTAACGACCGCGTTCAAACGGCGACTGGCTCAACGGCATGCAGGATTCATGGTCGGCTCGTCACCCTGTACTTTGTGTTCAGCGCCGTGGTTGAGATACTGCAAGCCTTCCTTGTTCGTGCGAATTCTAGTTGAAACTGGTCTCCTCAGAACTTAAAGACCTTCATTTTCAGCTATTTTCATGGTCCTCCCGAGATGTTCCATGGGTTCATGTTCGGGCTCGGACTGGGCCACTCATGAACATTCACGACGTGTCATAGCCGCTCCTACGGTTGTCTTGCTATGTGCTGTTGGAAGAGTGAACCTCCGCTCCAGGTCTGAGGTCCAGAATGCACTGGAGCTGGTTTTCATCAAGGTCTCGCTGCTAATTTCCTCTGTTCGACTTTCCCTGGATCCTGATTAGTCTCTGCCACATGAAAACTTACCCAAGCCTGACGATGCCACCAACTTGCTTCACTGTGGGTATGTATTGGGCCAGGTACAGAGAGGTGCCTGGTTTCCTCAGGACGTGTGCTTGGCATTCAGGACAAAAGAGTTCAATCTTGGTTTCATCAGACCAGAGAATCTTGTTTCTCATGACTTGGCAAACTCCCAGGGGCTGTCATGTACATTTTTAATGAAAGGAGTGGCTTCCGCCTGGCTATCTACATAAAGGCTGATAGTGGTGGGCTGCGGATATAGTTGTCCCTTCTGGAAGGTTCTATCCTCGCCAAAGAGGAAATATTGGTGCTCTATCAGAGCTCCATCATGGTACTTTGGTCACTCCAAACAAAATGACCTCTTCCCACGATTTGCTCGGTTTGGCCGGTGCCGCCAGCTCTCTATGAGAAGTCATGGTGATTCCAAAGTTCTTAAATTTAATTATGAGGAGGGCCACTGTGATCTCAGGGGACAGCAATGCTGCAGAAAATATATTTTATACCTTCCCAGATCTGTGTCTCGACAAATCCTGTCTCGCGAGTTCTAAGATATTTTCTTAGTCTTCATGGTTGGTTTTTGGCTGACAAGCATGTCAACTGTGGGACCTTATACAGTCAGGTGTGTGCCTTTCCAAGCACGTCCAATCATTTATTAACATGGTGGTTTCCTCATGGTTGTGGAAAACATCTCAAGGATAATCAATAGAATCAGGATGAACCAAGCATTTTGAGTGTTCATTGCAAAGGGTAAATGTAAATACATGTAAATTTGATGTTGTGATGCTTATGATAAATGTGATATTTCAAGTGACTTTATTTTTAATTTCTTTCCAAAAATTTCTTAACTGCTTTTTGTAGATTTCTTATTCTGGGGTATTGTGTGTAGATTGATGATTAAAAAAATGAATCTATTTTAAAATCAGGCAGCACGTAACCAAAATGGAGGGAAAATGTGAAGGGGTCTGATTATTTACTGAATGCACTTTATGAGGTGCTGTTCCTAAATAGTGCTGGCTCTCTCTGACAATGGTGGAGGCACCAGGGACAGAAAGGTCAGATTCGGATATGGTGGAGGAGTTGAAGTGCTGGGTACAGGGAGAGATCTGCTTGGTTGAGTACGGACTGAGCCGAGATGTTCAGCGATTGATTGCGAGTCTGTGCTTGGTCTCGCGATGTAGAGAAGTGTGGACACCTGGAAACAGGCGTAGATTGCCAGTAGGATGAGGTTGGAGGAGGTGCAAGTGAACCTCTGCCTCACTGGAAAGACTGTTTGGGTCATTGGAATGGAGTCGAGGGGGGAAGGTAACGGGACAGGTCTTGCATCTCCTGCAGTTCAGGGGAAAGTGCCTGACGGAGGGAATGGAGGGATCGGTCCTCTGTGGAAAGCAGAAAGGGGTGGAGTTGGGAGATACGGCCAGCAGTGTGGGATTCCTTTGGAGGTGGCAAAACTTGTTGGAGGATTATTAGGCTGGGGTGGAGGCAGCTTTTTAGATCAAAAGTTAGTGACTCATCACGGAACTACCTGAATTCTTAAATATTGTGTATAAATATTATATAAAATCATCCCAGAACTAGTCAAGACCAAAACAGCTGATTTTTTTTAAAAAATATCGAGATACTCAATTGTTTCAGAGTAGTAAATTGTCCAATCAATGCACGTTTGACTTTGAGGGTCGGACGCAATTGACAATCCCGCGGCTTTGTTTTATGGGTCACTAGCATCGAGGACCTGGAATCCTTGGCTGATCCTTAATTACATCAAAACATTAACAGGTTTCCAAGGAATATAGGTATTGATACCTTGATCGATAATTTGTGTCATTGATTTGTCTTTATAAAGTTGGGTCCAGCTTCAACGGCAGGGCTGGGCCCCAACGCCAACTTTCCACCTCTCCAACAATTTCCAATATTGCTGGCCAGTGGGGGACGGGGTGGAGGGGGGGTCGGGGGGGCTTGGGGAGTGCTGCATGGTGTTGTGGGCCGAAGAAAACTGGTTTCCAGAGGGCTAGTATGGACATTTGGGCCAAATGGATTCTTGGGCTGGCAGCTCAGTCACTTCGACCACTCACACACACATTCACTCACTCACTCACTCACACACACAGACTCTCTCACACACACCCACATACACATAAAACTCCACAAACACACACATACACTCACAAACACACACAGTTGTTGGTTGTTAAATCTGTGTTTATTATGTGTTTTTGTTATTTTATTCTATGTTATATGTCGCCAAGGTACGAAATTTTGTTCAGACTGAAAGGTCTGAATGACAACTAAAGGATACTTGTTACTTGTTACGTGTTAGTTTGCCCACCACTGGCCTCCCTATGATTAGTTACGCATTTGCTTTTTGCTGGTTGCCCTCTTGTGTCATTCAGCCAAAGCAAGGTCCACTCATGGATCCATTGGAATGCAACCCGGGACAGATCCAAACCTCCTGCACCCAGGAACCCGCCAAATGATTTAAAGTGGCCAAACCCAGCCCAAAAACCTCCATGTGTTATAAGGAAGGAATTGCAAATGCTGCTTAATCAAAGATAGTCACAAAATGCAAGGCTAACTCAGCAGGACAGGCAGCATCTCTGGGAGAGGGAATGGTGAAATTTCAGTCCAAAATTATGCACTCCCCAACCATCGATTCAAATTAAAAAGTGTCTGTGCTTCAGAAATAAAAAAAGAGTCTCTATCTAGGCAAGAAGAATGAACACATTTGATGTAAGGGTGACACAAAAAGCTTCAGTAACTCAGCAGGCTAGGCAGCATCTCTGGAGAGAAGGAATAGGGTGCCACTTTGGGTCGAGACCCATCTTCAGACTAGTCAGGGTAAAAGGAAAACAAGAGTTATAGACATATAAAGGTGATGGTGGAATTATATTTACTACCTCTCAATGAGCGCATTACCAACCCGAGAAAAATGAACTGATTCTACAGTACATGAATATAAAATTCGATGGGAGTTGCATGAAGGAACTAGGACAAAGACATTTATTGTTACACCAATTGGTATAGAGAAATTTGACTTGCCGTGCAGCACACAGATAAAGATAAGACACAACATTAAAGAATTTAACAATAAACATAAAAACATCCCCCACAATGGTTCCCACTGTGAGGGAAGGCACAAAGTCCAGTCCCCATCCCCTTGTCCACCCGTAGTCGGGCCTATTGAGGCCTCCGCAGTCGCCGCTACGGGGCCCCATGTTTCAGGCCCTTGTCGCCGGGTGATGGTGCTCCGGCGTCGGGAGAATCCTCGCAGGGCCTGTCCCACTGTACGAGGTAAAGGGCCTGTCCCCACTGTACGAGGTAATTCAAGAGCTCTCTCGAGTTTCCCCTGATTCGAACTCAGAGATTTACGGTAATAGCCGCTCGTAGGTACTCAAGGCTTGATGAGGTCACAAGGCAGCCCATTGATGAGGTCACGGGCAGTCACAAGGGGCCCATTGATGAGGTCAGGGGAGGCAATGTTGTGGTGACAGTTACGTCCCTGCTTCAGCCCACAGTCAACTGGATGAACCATCAGAGAATCACGATGTGCAGAGACACGATACTGCTTTCGACTCTGGCCACACTGGTTCTAATGGGCAGCTTGCTCATCATCATTAAACAGGAGGACGACTTGGCTAGCTGCTCGGGCACAGCCCCCTGCTTCCTGGCCTTCCTGTCAACAAACCCACTCAGCCTGCATTGCCCGGCTGCGACTGAAGCACCGGAAGGCTCCGTCTACTGGCATACCGGGACCTCAGGCCAGCCTCAAACCAAACCCCGCACCTTCATCCGACCACGGGCACTGGAGGGTGCACCGTGGCCGATGGGCGAACTGGGAAGCCGAGCCAATCTACGGAGAGGCTCCTTGATCATCAACACGGCGTGGACCTCAGACACCGGGCCTGTACCTGTGTTGCAAGTCAGCTAATTCCATCCTAGCCGCCTACCTCGTGGATATGTAACAGGACTCGTCTCTGCTTTACGTGTCCCACCAAGGGCTGGGGAGAGCATTTTGCCAAACCAGAGCTTGATGGTGAACTTGGGCTCTTCCCGGCACAAGTCCAGCTTTACACCCGCTGGGAACCATGGCAGGACTGTGACCGGCTGCAAGGTGATGGGGGAGCAGAAGATGATGGGCTTCTGCTACGCTCAGCTGAGTGAGGAGCTCAAAGAGGAAGAGGAACTGAAGGCAAATGGTGCCACCTTGCCCTGCGGTCTAATGGAGCTGCTCATTGGGCAGTCCTTGCCCCGGCGCGGCGCCGAGCTCCAGTACCGATGTGCCGCGAGCCGTGCAAGAAGGAGGAAACAGCAGTGAACATCTTCGATTGGTGGTGGAGGGAACGGGAGACTGCATTCGACAGGATGGAGCCTCACAAAATGCTGCTGGAGACAGTTTTACCCTCAACATCCATGACAAAGCCCGGATGACATGCCCGGGGGCGTCGGTGTACACCGCCCGTTCTCTGGCAGCGCGACACACCTTCATCACCCGAGGTGGCAACTTTAACGGGACCCACCGGCTTGACGACGCCACGGGCGGTGGCATCTACCAAATCGAAAGCGTGGATGCCCCTAGACCGCGGCATCTACCGCTGCTGGGTGCAGGGGCGTAGGGTCGCCTCCTTCCACCTCGAGATGCCCGAGCAGCAGTGGTACACCGCCGCGTCAACCGGCGACTGCTCAACGGCATGAGGATCATGGTCCGCACGATCGCCATGTACTTCGTGATCAGCGGCGTGATTGAGATACTGAACGCCTCCTTGTTCGAGAACTTCTAGTTGAACTGCCTCCTCCAGAACATAAAGACCACAAGACACAAGGGCAGAATTAGGCCCATCTCCGCCATTCTATCATGGATGATTCATTTTTCCCTCTCAACCAAATTCTTCTGCCCTCTCCCCGTAAACTTTTCTGTCTTTTAAAATTAAGCACTTATGGAGCTGCAGTGTGAAGCGCCGAATAACATTGGTGCATGTGGGCTGCTTTTGGGCTGCATGTGGACTGCATGGTAGAGTGCCGACTGCATTGCTGCTGTGCCTGTGATCATGCTACATTGGAGCACATTGGGTGCAATGCCACCACCTTCAACGGTCACTGCCCGCTGAGCTCTCTAGGGGCAGAGCTGCACTGGACACAGCGAGACTGGGACATGCTTGCATTGGAAGAATGGCACCCTAGGTGTGTTAAAGGGAACTCTGAAAGAACTGCAGTGGCTGGTAAAATCGAAGGTAGACACAAAATGCAGCATCTTTGGAGAGGGGTCGAGACCCTTCTTCAGACTGATGTCAGGGGAGCGGATAGGACAAAGAAAGAATGGAGATAGTGGAACTAGTGGCAGAACTGAGAAGGTGTGTGGGGTGGGGGGGGGGGGGGGGAAATGAAGAGAGGGAGCAAGGGGGGCTATCTGAAGTTAGAAAAGTCAATGTTCATACTAGCTGGTGGTGTAAACTACCCAAGTGAAAAAACAGTGCATTCAGAAAATATTCAGACCCCTTCACTTTTTTCCACATTTTGTTACGTTACAGCCCTATTCATTTTTTTTAATCATCAATCTACACAGGTGTTTAGACATTTTTGCAAGAAAGAAGTAACTGAAATATCACATTTATATAAGTATTCAGACCTTTTTGTTCAGTACTTTGTTGAGGCACCTTTGGCAGTGATTACAGCCTCAAGTCTTCTTGGGTATTGATACTACAAGCTTGGCACACCTGTATTTTGGGTAATTTTAACCCATTCTTCTCTGCAGATCTTCTCAAGTTCTGTCAGGTTGGATGGGGAGCGTCGATGCATAGCTATTTTTCAGGTCCCTCCGGAGATTTTCGATCGGTTCAAGTGCGGGCTCTGACTGGGCCACTCAAGGACATTCACAGACTTGTCATGGCCACTCCTACGTTGTCTTGGCTATGTGCTGTGGAGGGTGAACCTCCGCTGCAGTCTGAGGTCCAGAATGCCTCTGGAGCAGGTTTCATCAAGGATCTCGCTGTACTTTCCTCTGTTCGACATTCCCTGGACCACTGAAAAAACATCCCACAAGCATGACGCTGTCACCACCATGCTTCACTGTGGGTATGGTATTGGCCAGGTGATGAGCGGTGCCTGGTTTCCTCCAGACGTGATGCTTGGCATTCAGGACAAAGAGTTCAATCTTGGTTTCATCAGACCAGAGAATCTTGTTTCTCATGCCTTTGGCAAACTCCAAGCGGGCTGTCCCATGAGCCTTTTACTGAGGAGTGGCTTCCGCCTGGCTACTCTACCACAAAGGCCTGTTAGTGGTGGGCTGCGGATATAGTTGTCCTTCTGGAAGGTTCTATCATTGCCACAGAGGAACTCTGGAGTTCTGTCAGAGCTCCATCAGGTACTTGGTCACCTCCCAGATAAAGGCCCTCCTCCCCCGATTGCTCGGTTTGGGCCGGGCGGCCAGCTCTATGAGGAGTCCTGGTGATTCCAAAGTTCTTACATTTAAGAATGATGGAGGCCACTGTGAGCGTCAGAACCTGCAATGCTGCAGAAATAGTTTTATACCCTTCCCCAGATCTGTGTCTCGACACATTCCCTTTCTTCGCAGATCTACAGACAATTTCTTCATCTTCATGGCTTGGTTTTTTGCCCTGACAAGCACTGTCAACTGTGGGACCTTACACAGACAGGTGTGTGCCCATTTCCAAACCACGTCCAATCAATTTAATTTACCACTGGTGGATTCCCAATCAACAGCAATGAACCCAAGCAATTTTGAGTGTCATAGCAAAGGGTAAATGTAAATTCATGTAAATTTGATAGTTGTGATGCTTATGTAAATGTGATATTTCAGTTCTTTATTTTTAAATTACTTTCCAAAAATTTCTAAACAGCTTTTTTCGCTTCTTCATTCTGGGGTATTGTGTGTAGATTGATGATTAAAAAAATGAATCAATTTTAATATCAGGCTGCAACGTAACAAAATGGGGAAAAAAGTGAAGGGGTCTGAATATTTACTGAATGCACTTTATGAGGTGCTATCCTCAACATTAGTACTGGGCCGCTCTCTGACAATGGAGGAGGCCCAGGACGGAAAGGTCCAGATTCGGAATGGGAGGAGGAGTTGAAGTGCTGGCTACCGGGAGATCAGCTTGGTTGAGACGGACTGAGCCGAGGTGTTCAGCGATTGATTTGCCGAGTCTGTGTTTGGTCTCGCCGATGTAGAGAAGTTGACACACCTGGAACAGCGGATGCAGTAGATGAGGTTGGAGGAGGTGCAAGTGAACCTCTGCCTCACCTGGAAAGACTGTTTTTGGGTCATTTGGATGGAGTCGAGGGGGGAAGGTAAAGGGGACAGGTCTTGCATCTCCTGCGGTTTTTTGCAGAGGAAAGTGCCTGAGGAGGGAATGGAGAGGATCGGTCCTCTGTGGAAAAGCAGAAAGGGTGGAGATGGGAAGATACGGCCAGCAGTGGGATCCCTTTGGAGGTGGCAAAAATGTTGGAGATTATTAGGCTGTGGGTGGAAGAGCTTTTTAGTTCAAGTTCGTGACCAACTCACGGAACTACCTGAATTCTTAACATATTGTGTATAAATATTATATACTAATCATACCTGAAACTCGTCAAGACCAAAACCTGCAGATTTTTTTAAAAAATATGTGAAAAACCTCATTTTTTATCAGTATTAATTGTCCAATCATGCACGTTTGACTTTGAGGTTGGACACAAATTGACCAATCCTGCGCTTTGTTTTTATTGTGCTGGGCAGCAAGGATCCTGGGATCAATGGCTGCCTCCTAATTACATCAAAACAATAACAAGGTTTCCAAGGAATATAGATATTGCTAACCTTGCTGATAATTTTGTTTTCAACTGATTTGTCTGAATAAAGTTACTAGACTAAGTGGGACCCCTTTGGTCCCAGCATCACACGGCAGGGCTGGTCCCCCAATGCAATATTCCACCTCTTCCAACAATTCCACTATTGCTCGCCAGTGGGGGGGGGGGGGGGGGGGGGGGGGGGGGGGGGGGGGGCTAGCTGGAGGAGCGGCTAGCATGGTGTTGTGGGCCCAAAGGGACTGGTTTCCAGAGGCGCTAGTAAGGACATTGTGGGCCAAATGGATTCATTGGGCTTCCAGGTCAGTCACTCTCTTTGGGCCACGCACACACACACATTCATTCACCTCACTCACAGCATCTCTCACACACACACAGCACACTCTCTCCCACTCACACCACACACACACACACACACACACACACACTCTTCCACTCACAACACACACAAAAAACATATACACTCACAAACACACACATAACACTCACAACAAATACACACACACATACACTCACAAAACCCACACACAGACACACCGAAAACTTCAGCACATACACACACACATACACTTCTTACACATACCATACACACAGACACAGACACACTCACACAAACACTCCGCTGAACCTCACCACTTTGGGGCCACCGCAATCAGCGGCACGTCCGCAATCAGCGTGACCTCTGCACTACTGGAAATTACACAATCAGCGCGACCTCCTGCACTCACTGGAAATTACACAATCAGCGCGACTCTGCATTCACTGAAAGTCACAATCAGCGCGAGCGGTCCACTAAGTCACGAAAACAGTCGGACCTAAAAAAGCCTTATTCCTTCCAAACACAGTCGACCTAATAAAGCATTGCAAGTTTTCAAGCACAGACAGGGCATTGTCATTAAGGGCTAACAATATATATATATATATATATATATATATATATATATATATATAGTATAAGAATATATGGTTTAAAGAGACTTCAGCATTTGAATGGCTCCCCAGGTGTAATGTGGGCATTGGAAAACTAATGTGCACTTACTGTTTTCATCTCATTTTTTAATTAGTTTAATTAAAATAAATAGTGCAACTTTTGGCACTGAAACGAGTTGTGACTTTCATCTCAATTATAGTTTATCTAAATCTGTGCAAAATTTCATGTAGTTCCGAGACATGGGTCATGAAACTTAAATTCTAGTCACATTTTCGATGCTCAGCCCACCGCATCTATATGCTGTATGTGACGGCTGATGGGGTGGAATGTGAGTACAAGGGGGACTCGGGACGTTACGAGAGGGGGGAGGGGGAACCACCTCCAAAGAAATCCCACTACTGGTCATATCTTCCCATCACGACTTTCTGCTTTCCACAGCGACTATTTCCTCTCCCCAGGCACTTTCCCCAGCAATCGCAGGAAATGCAACACTGTCCCTTTACCTTTCCCCACTCCCCCTCCAATCCATTCAAGGACACAAACAGTCTTTCCAGGTGAGCCAGACGTTCACTTGCACCTCCTCCAACCTCATCACTGCATCAGCTGTTCCAGGTGCCAACTTCTCCACATTGGTGCTACCTAACGCAAGGCTCGGTGATCATTTCGCTGAGCACCTCCCCGCTCAGTCCGTCTCAGCCAACCTGATCTCCCGGTGGCCCAGCAACCAACTCGCCCCCGGGGGGGGGTTCCAATCTGACCTTTCTGTCCTGGGCCTCCTCCATTGTCAGACTGAGGGGGGGGGTGGGGGGGGGGGGGGGGGGGGGGGGGGGGGAGTGCAAATTGGAGGTGGGGGTGTATCAAGCACCTCATATTTTGGGAGGGGGGTTGGGTAGTTTGCACCCCAGCGGTATGAACATTGACTTCTCTAACTTCTGGTAACCCTTGCTTTCTCGCTTCATTGCCCCCTTCCCCAGTTCTCTCACTGTTCCCACTGTCTCCGCCTACACTCTTTCTTTTTTTTTATTTTTTTTAGTCCTAACCCCCCCCCGACATCAGTCTAAAGAACGGTATCGACCTGAAACGTCACCAATTACTTCTCTCCCTAGATGCTAGTCTCACCCGCTGAGTTTCTCCAGCATTTTGTGTCTATTGGCCACTCCTATTTCTCTCCTCCTGCCTGCCTCCATTAACATTTCCTTCCTCTGGCTTCATCACAATTTGCAACTCTTTAATCCTCTTCAGTCTCACACCAGCCTTTAGCAGCTAACATATTTTTCTTAAATAAACCAAAACTCGTTCCTTTATTTTCCTGCTTCTTTCTTTAGTTTCTTCGGATCCAAAGGATTGCTAAATTCCCCCTGTCAGTAATCATACTATTTAACGCGACTTTGATGAGTGAATGGAAGAATAGCATCTGTGGGTTGCTAAGCAAAAGAAGGCATGACCGATTGAAAATTGCTGCAAATCTAAATGTTCTCTTAAAGGTATTGCAATCCAAGAAAAAAATCACAATACCAGCATGCTCCTACAGATATTTTAACTAGATTTTACTATTGTTGTTTCCATTTAATATATATTTAACATTTGTGTCTATTGTTTGTTCCAATAAATATATTCCATTTTACTTTGAAAAGTTTGTTTCCTTGCAATATTTCTTTAATCTATGATTATTGATATGGTCGTTGCGAATTTATGGATCTTCGACAAATCTTAAGGTTCATTATTTCCTTCATGCAATTCTCCCGAATTTATATTCCTGTACTATAGAATCAGTTCATTTTTCTCGGTTGGCAATGAGCATTGAGAGATAGTAATGGCCCAGTCTCACGGTGGGGAGTTTGACCCACGAGGTACCCCGAGTAAAAGACTCGGGTTGTACGAGATTTCAAGTTTTATCGTTCATGTTTAACCGAGTTCCCCACGGGTATGTCTTTCTGCGACGTTCCAAGTTCCTCCTCCAGGTTACCAAGTTCCACTCTCCCGTTACTCTTGAGCCAACCGTGAATTAAGGTATGTTTTAATAAAGCAACAACGGTAAAAGACATCTCCATCCTGTGGCTTTGAGTTATTTCAGTGCGGCCGCATCTATTGATACGACCGACAAAGGGAAAATGCGCACCCTCCAGCAACCAATAACGTGGTAAGTGCTTTATGTTTTTTTAAATACTGTATTTCCCGGGGTTGGGGCGAGAGCTGCGTTCATAGTATTTGGGGAGTCTGGCGTTGTGAAGGAGGGGTTTGGGATCAGTAACCCACTTGCCACGCTCCAGTCTGAGTGCAGGTAGATGGGACAAGGTGACAGTAAATGGCACGGAGTAAAAGGGCAGAGATGGCCTGTTTCCGTGCTGTCATAGCTATATGGATTTCTTTGTGGCCGGGGAGTGAATTTGCTTGGGTGGCAGCCGCAGCGCTCCGGGCACGGACAGCAGAACTGGCCGCCCACTTCCGAGGAAGGAAGCCGCTCGGGTGACTGACTTTGAGCGGCCACCGGGACCCGACAGCAGACACACACAGATAGACAGAGAGACACAGACCAGACACAACACACACACACACACATTATATATATATATATATATATTATATATATATAGTGTATATATAATGAGATATATATATTGGCGAGAGATTTAGATTTGAAATGCAGGGGGATGATATTTCGCGGAGTTACCCAGCAGTAGGCAACCCAGGAACCACGCTAAGTATATATACAGCACATGGACATGTGTGTATATATATATATATATATATATATATATATATATATATATACACACATATCCATATATATATATATATATACACACATGTCCATATATACATATATATATGCACATGTCCATGTGCTGTATATATGCTTTGCGTGGTTTCTGGGTTGCCTACTGCTATATATATATATATATAGTAGTATATACAGTAGGCAACCCAGGAACCACTCAAAGTATATATACATATACACATACACATATACATTTACACATACACATATACATATACACAGGTCTGGGGAAGACAGAGAGGGGAACAATGAGGACACGGACGTTTAGTGGGGAATCTCATTGGTTATTATGTGGGAAGGAAGTCCAGATGCTGGTTTAAAGATAGACAAAATGCTGGAGTAACTCAGCAGGACAGGTAGCATCTCTGGGTAGTGGTCTAAGGAAGGGTCTCGACCCGATACATCATCATCCCTTCTCTCGGAGATGCTGCCTGTCCCGCTGAGTTACTCCAGAATTGTGTGTGTGAGAGTTACTCCAGCAATTGTTCGTGTGTGTGTGTGGAGTTACTCCAGCATTGTGTGTATGTGTGTGTGAGTTACCTTAGCATTGTGTGTGTGTGTGTGTGTGTGTGTGGTGAGTTACTCCAACATTGTGTGTGTGAGTTACTCCAAGCATTGTTTGTGTGTGTGTGTGTGAGAGAGTTCCTCCAGCATTGTGTGTGTGTGTGTGTGTGTGTGTGTGTGTGTGTGACTTAACCCCCAGCATTGTGTGTGTACGTATGCGAGTTACCCCAGCATTGTGTGTGTCACCCGCATTGTGTGTGTGTGTGCGCGAGTAGTTACTCCAGCATTGTGTGTGTGTGTGTGTGTTGTGTCTTACCCAGCATTGTGTGGTGTGTATGAGTTAGCCCAACATTGTGTGTGTGTGCGTGTGCGGAGTTACCCCAGCATTGTGTGGTGGCATGCGAATGTGAGCGAGTTACTCCAGCATTGTGTGTGTGTGTGTGTGTGTGTGTGAGTTACCCACAGCATTGTGTGTGCGTGGGTGTGTGTGTTTTGTGAGTTACCCCAGCATTGTGTGTGTGTGTGTGTGTGTTTTACCCCAGAGTTACCCCAGCATTGTGTGTGTGTGTGTGAGAGTCACTCCAGCATTTTGGGTGTGCGTGTGTGTGGTGAGTTTACTCCAGCATTGTGTGTGTGGTGTTGTGAGAGTCACTCCAGCATTGTGTGTGTGTGTGTGTGTGTGAGTTACTCAGCATTGTGTGTGTGTGAATCATGAATTGCCAAGACACACAGGCACTGTAGATACAATAATGTTGTACACAAGAAAGGGCAGATGCTAGTTGAAAAATGAGAACACATGGGGTGGAAAAATTTTGAAATGGCATCCCGTCACCCATTCCTTCTCTCTCAGAGATGCTGCCTATCCTGCTGAGTTTACTGAAGCTTTTTGTGTCAACCCTTACATCAAATGTGCTAATTCTTCTTGCCTAGATAGTGACTCTTTTATTTCTGACGCACCGAGGCTTTAAATTTGATCGATGGATGGGGAATGCATAATTGTGGACTGAAATTTCACCCATTCCCTCTCTCCAGAGAATGCTGCCTGTCCTGCTGAGTTAGCCTTGCATTTTGTGACTCCTTTGATGTAAACCAGCATTTGCAAATTCCTTCCTTATACATATGGAGGTTTTGGGCTGGGTTTTGGCCACTTTCAAATCGTTTGGCGGGTTCCTGGGTGCAGGAGGTTTGGATCTGTCCGGGTTGCATTCCAATGGATCCATGATGTGGACCATGCTTAGGCTGAATGACACAAGAGGGCAACAGCTAAAAGCAAATGCGTAACATATCATAGGGAGGCCACTGGTGGCCAAACTAACATGTAACAAGTAACAAGTATCCTTTATTGTCATTCAGACCTTTCAGTCTGAACAAAATGTTGTGCCTTGCAGTCATAACGTAGAATAAAATAACACAGATTTAACATTCCACCACAGTGAGTTCCACCAGGCACCTCCTCACTGTGAATGGAAGGGCCAAAAGTCTGAAAGTCCTTGTCTCTTCCATTCCTTGTTCTCCCTCTGCGCTGAGGCGATCCATACTTCGATGTATTGACCCCGCGGGTGATGGTAAGTAAGTCAGTCCCGCAGCTGAATCCGAGCTCCGCGAACGGGCCGGTTTCAAACGCCGTGGCCCGGGGCGGTCAAACCTGCCGAACCTGCCGCCCTCCAGTCCAGCGGACGAAGCTGTTGTTGCGGCAGCTCCGGAAAAACAGGTCACCAACCTGTGACCTGCGAGCTCCCGACGATGTCGTCCACTGGGCCCGTGGTCGAGCCTCCGAGGCTCCAAAGTCGGGTCGCTGCCGTCGGAACGCCGCCACAGCCCCCAAACTGAACTAGGGTGTGGATTACCGAGGAGTATTATTATTTTTTTTCAGGGCAGCACAGTGGCGCAGCAGTAGAGATGCTGCCTCACAGCACCAGAGACTCAGGATCAATCCTGACTACAGGTGCTGTCTGCACGGAGTTTGTATCCGGGGCCGTTCTAAATCCATTTAGTTTTGCATGCAGTTCTGGTCGGGGATGGATGTAGAGGTTTTGGAAAGGGTGCAGAAGTGGTTTACCAGAATGATGTTTAAAAAGACACAAAGCACTGGAGTGAGGACAAGGACAAAGGACATTTATTGTCACATACACCAATTGGTGTAGTGAAATTTGACTTGCCATGCAGCACACAGATAAAGATAAAGACGGTAGTTGCCCTTCGACCGCGGCATCTACCCGTTGCTGGGTGCAGGGGCGTAGGTCGCCTCCTTCCACCTCGAGATGCCCGAGCAGCATGGTACACCGCCCCGCGTCAACCGGCGACTGCTCAACGGCATGAGGATCATGGTCGGCACGATCACCCTGTACTTCGTGATCACGCCGTGGTTGAGATACTGCACGCCTCCTTGTTCGAGAACTTCTAGTTGAACTGTTCTCTCCAGAACATAATGACCACAAGACACAGGGGCAGAATTAGGCCCACATCTTGCGCCATTCTATCCATGGCTGATTGAGCATTTGCATGTGGGCAGCTGAGAAAGTCAATGTTCTGCTGTGCCATACTGCTGGGGTGCCTAAACTTCCCAAGTGAAATACATTGCCTTGGAAGAATGGGACAGAAAAACTAGAACTCAGACCCTTCAGACTTCACAAAGGGCTTTTTCCACATTTGCATTCAGTTTCACTTTTTCCACATTTTGTTACTTACAGCCCTATTCATTTTTTTATCATCCCATCTACACAGGTGTTTAGAAATGTTTGCAAAGTAATTAAAAAAAAATTACTGAAATATCACATTTACATAAGTATTCAGACCTTTTTGTTCAGTACTTTGTTGAGGCACCTTTGGCAGTGATTACAGCCTCAAGTCTACTTGGGTTTGATACTACAAGCTTGGCACACCTGTATTTGGGTAATTTTACCCATTCCTTTCTGCAGATCTTCTCAAGTTCTGTCAGGTTGGATGGGGAGCGTCGATGCATAGCTATTTTCAGGTCCCTCCAGAGATGTTCGATCGGGTTCAAGTACGGGCTCTGACTGGGCCACTCAAGGACATTCACAGACTTGTCATAGCCACTCCTACGTTGTCTTGGCTATGTGCTGTTGAAGGTGAACCTCCGCTGCAGTCTGAGGTCCAGAATGCACTGGAGCAGGTTTTCATCAAGGATCTCGCTGTACTTTCCTCTGTTCCACTTTCCCTGGATCCTGATTAGTCTCCTGCCACTGAAAAACATCCCCACAGCATGACGCTGTCACCACCATACTTCACTGTGGGTAAAGGCCCTCCTCCCCCGATTGCTCGGTTTGGCCGGGCGGCCAGTCCTGATGATTCCAAAGTTCTTACATTTAAGAATGACGGAGGCCACTGTGATCGTCAGGTCCTGCAATGCTGCAGAAATAGTTTTATACCCTTCCCCAGATCTCTGTCTCGACACAATCCTGTCTCGGAGATCTACAGACAATTTCTTCATCTTCATGGCTTGGTTTTTGCCCTGACATGCACTGTCAACTGTGGGACCTTACACAGACAGGTGTGTGCCTTTCCAAACCACGTCCAATCAATTTAATTTACCACTGGTGGACTTCCAATCAACAGGATGAACCCAAGCAATTTTGAGTGTCATAGCAAAGGGTAAATGTAAATTTGATAGTTGTGATGCTTATGTAAATGTGATATTTCAGTTCTTTATTTTTAATTACTTTCCAAAAATTTCTAAACAGCTTTTTTCGCTTCTTCATTCTGGGGTATTGTGTGTAGATTGATGATTAAAAAAATGAATCAATTTTAAAATCAGGCTGCAACGTAACAAAATGGGGAAAAAGTGAAGGGGTCTGAATATTTACTGAATGCACTTTATGAGGTGCTGTTCCTCAAATTAGTGTTGGGCCTCTCTCTGACAATGGAGGAGGCCCAGGACAGAAAGGTCAGATTCGGAATGGGAGGAGGAGTTGAAGTGCTGGGCTACCGGGAGATCAGCTTGGTTGAGACGGACTGAGCCGAGATGTTCAGCGATTGATTGCCGAGTCTGTGTTTGGTCTCGCCGATGTAGAGAAGTTGACACCTGGAACAGCGGATGCAGTAGATGAGGTTGGAGGAGGTGCAAGTGAACCTCTGCCTCACCTGGAAAGACTGTTTGGGTCATTTGGATGGAATCGAGAGGGGAAGGTAAAGGGACAGGTCTTGCATCTCCTGCGGTTGCAGAGGAAAGTGCCTGAGGAGGGAATGGAGGGATCGGTCTCTGTGGAAAGCAGAAAGGGGAGGAGATGGGAAGATACGGCCAGCAGTGGGATCCCTTTGGAGATGGCAAAAATGTTGGATTATTAGGCTGTGGGTGGAGGAGTTTTTTAGTTCAAGTTCGTGACCCAACTCACGGAACTACCTGAATTCTTAACATATTGTGTATAAATATTATATAAATCATACCTGAAACTCGTCAAGACCAAAACCTGCAGATTTTTTTAAAAATATGAGAAAAACCTCAATTTTTTCAGTAGTAATTGTCCAATCAATGCACGTTTGACTTTGAGGTCGGACGCAAATTGACCAATCCCGCACTTTGTGTTATTGTGGCTAGGCAGCGAGGACCCTGGGATCATGGCTGCCTCCTAATTACATCAAAACAATAACAAGGTTTCCAAGGAATATAGGTATTGCTAACTTTGCTGATAATTTTGTTTTTCAACTGATTTGTCTTTATAAACTTACTAGACTAAGTGGGACCCCTTTGGTCCCAGCTTCACACGGCAGGGCTGGTTCCCCAATGCAATATTCCACCTCTCCAACAATTCCAATATTGCTCGCCAGTGGAGGGGGGAGGGGGGGCTTGCTGGAGCCCTAGCGTGGTGTTGTGGGCTGAAGGGACTGGTTTCCAGAGGGCTAGTATTCACATTGTGGGCCAATTGGATTCTTGGGCTTCCAGCTCAGTCACTTCAACCACTCACACACACACTCACTCACTCACTCACTCACTCTCACACACACACTCTCTCCCACTCACACACACACAAACATATAGACACACAAACACACACACACACACACACACACACACACACACACACACACACACACACACACACACACACACACTCTCTCTCTCTCCCACTCTCACACACACACACAAACATATACATTCATAAACACACACATACACTCACAAAACCCATACACACAGATACACATAAACACTTATGCACATACACACACACATACACTCACAAACACATACACACAGACACAGACACACCCACACAAACACACTCACTGACCTCACCACTTTGGGGCCACCGCAATCAGCGTGACCTCTGCACTCACTGGAAATTACACAATCAGCGCGAGCGGTCCACTAAATCATGAAAACAGTCGGACCTAAAAAGCATTTATTCCTTCCAAACACAGTCGGACCTAATAAAGCATTGTAGTTTCAAGCACAGACAGGGCATTGTCATTAAGGGCTAACAATATATATATATATATATAGTATAAGAATATATGGTTTAAAGAGACTTCAGCATTTGAATTAGGCTCCCCATGGTGTAATATGGGCATTGGACACTAGATGGCACTTACTGTTTTCATCTCATTTTTTAATTAGCTTAATTAAATAATGTGCAACTTTTGGCACTGACGAGTTGTGACTTTCATCTCAATTATATTTTATCTAAATCTGTGCAAAATTTCATGTAGTTCCGCGACAAGGGTCATGAAAGTTAAATTCTAGACACATTTTCGATGCTCGGCCCACCGCATCTATATGCTGTATGCAACGACTGATGGGGTGGAAGGTGAGTACAAGGGGGACTCGGGACGTTACGAGAGGGGGGAGGGGGAACCACCTCCAAAGCAATCCCACTACTGGTCATATCTTCCCATCTCCACCCCTTTCTGCTTTCCACAGCGACCATTTCCTCTCCCCAGGCACTTTCCCCAGCAATCGCAGGAGATGCAACACCTGTCCCTTTACCTTTCCCCCTCCAATCCATTCAAGGACACAAACAGTCTTTCCAGGTGAGGCAGACGTTCACTTGCACCTCCTCCAACCTCATCACTGCATCCGCTGTTCCAGGTGCCAACTTCTCTACATTGGCGCTACCTAACGCAGGCTCGGTGATCATTTCGCTGAGCACCTCCGCTCAGTCCGTCTTAGCCAACCTGATCTCCCGGTGGCCCAGCACCAACTCCCCCCCCCATTCCTAATCTGACCTTTCTGTCCTGGCCTCCTCCATTGTCAGAGTGAGGCCCAGTGCAAATTGGAGGAACAGCACCTCATATTTCGCTTGGGTAGTTTACACCCCAGCGGTATGAACATTGACTTCTCTAACGTCTGGTAGCCCTTGCTTTCTCGCTTCATTGCCCCCTTCCCAGTTCTCTCACTGGTCCCACTGTCTCCGCCTACACTCTTTCTTTGTCCTACCCCCCCCCCCGACATCAGTCTAAAGAACGGTATCGACCTGAAACGTCACCAATTACTTCTCTCCCTAGATGCTGTCGCACCCGCTGAGTTTCTCCAGCATTTTGTGTCTATTGGCCACTCCTATTTCTCTCCTCCTGCCTGCCGCCATTAACATTCCTTCCTCTGGCTTCACAATTTGCAACTCTTTAATCCTCTTCAGTCTCACACCAGCGTTTAGCAGCTAACATATTTTTCCTAAATGAGCCAAAACTCGTTCCTTGCGTTTCTTCGGATCCAAAGGATTGCTAAATCCCCCTGTCAGTAATCATACTATTTAACGTGACTTTGATGTGAATGGAAGAATAGCATCTGTGGGTTGCTCAGCAAAAGAAGGCATGACCGATTGAAAATTGCTGCAAATCTAAATGTTCTCTTAAAGGTATTGCAATCTGCAGAAAAAATCACAATACCAGCACTGCTCCTACAGATATTTTAACTAGATTTACCTATTGTTGTTTCCAATTAATATATATTTAACATTTACCTATTGTTGTTTCAATAAATATATTCCATTTTACTTTGAAAAGTTTGTTTCCTTGCAATATTTCTTTAATCTATGATTATTGATATGGTCATTGCGAATATTGGATCTTCGACGAATCTTAAGGTTCATTATTTCCTTCATGCAACTCTCCGAAATTTATATTCATGTACTATAGAATCAGTTCATTTTTCTCGGGTTGGTAATGAACATTGAGATGTAGTAAACATAATTCCACCATCACCTTTATATGTCTATAACTCTTGTTTCCTTTTCCCCTGACTAGTCTGAAGATGGGTCTCGACCCAAAATGGCACCCATTCCTTCTCTCCAGAGATGCTGCCTATCCTGCTGAGTTACTCAAGCTTTTTGTGTCAACCCTTACATCAAATGTGCTAATTCTTCTTGCCTAGATAGCGACTCTTTTATTTCTGACGCACCGAGGCTTTAAATTTGATCGATGGATGGGGAATGCATAATTGTGGACTGAAATTTCACCCATTCCCTCTCTCCAGAGATGCTGCCTGTCCTGCTGAGTTAGCCCTAGCATTTTGTGACTATCTTTGATGTAAACCAGCATTTGCAATTCCTTCCTTATACACATGGAGGTTTTGGGCTGGTTTGGCCACGTTTAAATGATTTGGCGGGTTCCTGGGTGCAGGAGGTTTGGATCTGTCCGGGTTGCATTCCAATGGATCCATGAGTGGACCATGCTTAGGCTGAATGACACAAGAAGGCAACCAGCAAAAGCAAATGCCTAACATATCATAGGGAGGCCAGTGGTGGCCAAACTAACAAGTAACAAGTAACAAGTATCCTTTATTGTCATTCAGACCTTTCAGTCTGAACAAAATTTTGTGCCTTACAGTCATAACATAGAATAAAATAACAAAAACACATAATAAACACAGATTTAACATCCATCACAGTGAGTCCACCAGGCACTTCCTCACTGTGATGGAAGGCAAAAGTCTTAAAGTCCTTGTCTCTTCCTTCCTTGTTCTCCCTCTGCGCTGAGGCGATCCACACTTCCGATGTATTGACCCCGCCGGGTGATGGTAAGTAAGTCAGTCCCGCAGCTGAATCCGAGCTCCGCGAACGGGCCGGTTCAAACGCCGTGGCCCGGGGTGGTCAAACCTGGACAAAGGACATTTATTGTCACATACACCAATTGGTGTAGTGAAATTTGACTTGCCATGCAGCACACAGATAAAGATAAGACACAGCATTAAAGAATTTAACAATAAACAGAAAAACATCCGCCCCCAATGGTTCCCACTGTGAGGGAAGGCACAAAGTCCAGTCCCCATCCCCTTGTCCACCCGTAGTCGGGCCTATTGAGGCCTCCGCAGTCGTCGCTACGGGGCCCAATGTTTTACGCCCTTCTCGCCGGGTGATGGTGCTCCGGCATTGGGAGAATCCTCACAAGGCCTGTCCCACTGCACGATGTAAAGGGCCTGTTCCACTGAATGAGGTAATTCAAGAGCTCTCCCGATTCGAACTCGGAGAATTACGGTAATAGTTGACCTGCTTCAGCCCACAGTCAACTGGATGAACCATCAGAGAATCACGATGTGCAGAGACACGATACTGCTTTCGACTCTGGCCACGCTGGTTCTAATGGGCAGCTTGCTCATCATCATTAAACAGGAGGACGACTTGGCTAGCTGCTCGGGCACAGCCCCCTGCTTCCTGGCCTTCCTGTCAACAAACCCACTCAGCCTGCGTTGCCCGGCTGCGACTGAAGCACCGGAAGGCTCCGTCTACTGGCAGTACCGGGACCTCAGCCAGCCTCAAACCAAACCCCACACCTTCATCCGACCCGGGCACTGGAGGGTGCACCGTGGGCCGATGGGCGAACTGGGAAGCCGAGCCAATCTACGGAGAGGCTCCTTGATCATCAACACGGCGTGGACCTCAGACACGGGCCTGTACCTGTGCAAGTCAGCTAATTCCATCCTAGCCGCCTACCACGTGGATGTGCAGGACTCGACTCTGCTTTACGTGTCCCACCAAGGGCTGGGGGAGAACATTTTGCCAAACCAGAGCTTGATGGTGAACTTGGGCTCTTCCCTGCACATGGTCCAGCTTTACACCCGCTGGGAACCATGGCAGGACTGTGACCGCTGCAAGGTGATGGGGGAGCAGAAGATGATGGGCTTCTGCTACGCTGAGCTAAGTGATGAGATCAACGAGGAAGAGGAACTGAAGGCAAATGGCGCCACCTTGCCCTGCGGTCTAATGGAGCTGCTCATTGGGCAGTCCTTGCCCCGGCGCGGCGCCGAGCTCCAGTACCGGATGTGCCGCGAGCCGTGCAAGAAGGAGAAACAGCAGTGAAATCTTTCAATTGGTGGTGGAGGGAACGGGAGACTGCATTCGACAGGATGGAGCCTCACAAAATGCTACTGGAGGACAGTTTACCTCAACATCCACGACAAAGTCCGGATGACATGCCCGGGGGGCGTCGGTGTACACGCCCGTTCTCTGGCAGCGCGACTCCACCTTCATCACCCGAGGTGGCAACTTTAACGGGACCCACCGGCTTGACGACGCCACGGGCGGTGGCATCTACCAAATCGAAAGCGTGATGCCCTTAGGACCGCGGCATCTACCGCTGCTGGGTGCAGGGGCGTAGGGTCGCCTCCTTCCACCTCGAGATGCCCGAGCAGCCAGGCAGTGGTACACCGCCGCGTCAACCGGCGACTGCTCAACGGCATGAGGATCATGGTCCGCACGATCGCCATGTACTTCGTGATCAGCGGCGTGATTGAGATACTGCACGCCTCCTTGTTCGAGAACTTCTAGTTGAACTGCCTCCTCCAGAACATAAAGACCACAAGACATAGGGGCAGAATTAGGCCCATCTCCGCCATTCTATCATGGATGATTCATTTTTCCCTCTCAACCAAATTCTTCTGCCCTCTCCCCGTAAACTTTTCTGTCTTTTAAAATTAAGCACTTATGGAGCTGCAGTGTGAAGCGCCGAATAACATTGGTGCATGTGGGCTGCTTTTGGGCTGCATGTGGACTGCATGGTAGAGTGCCGACTGCATTGCTGCTGTGCCAGTGACCATGCTACATTGGAGCACATTGGGTGCAATGCCACCACCTTCAATGGTCACTGCCCGCTGAGCTCTCTAGGGGCAGAGCTGCACTGGACACAGTGAGACTGGGACATGCTTGCATTGGAAGAATGGCACCCTAGGTGTGTTAAAGGGAACTCTGAAAGAACTGCAGTGGCTGGTAAAATCGAAGGTAGACACAAAATGCAGCATCTTTGGAGAGGGGTCGAGACCCTTCTTCAGACTGATGTCAGGGGAGCGGATAGGACAAAGAAAGAATGTAGGTGGAGATAGTGGAACTAGTGGCAGAACTGAGAAGGTGTGTGGGGTGGGGGGGGGGGGGGGAATGAAGAGAGAGAGCAAGGGCTATCTGAAGTTAGAGAAGTCAATGTTCATACCGCGGGGGTGTAAACTACCCAAGTGAAATACAGTGCATTCAGAAAATATTCAGACCCCTTCACTTTTTCCACATTTTGTTACGTTACAGCCCTATTCATTTTTTTATCATCAATCTACACAGGTGTTTAGACATTTTTGCAAAGTAATTAAAAAGAAATAATTGAAATATCACATTTACATAAGTATTCAGACCTTTTTGTTCAGTACTTTGTTGAGGCACCTTTGGCAGTGATTACAGCCTCAAGTCTTCTTGGGTATGATACTACAAGCTTGGCACACCTGTATTTGGGTAATTTTACACATTCTTCTCTGCAGATCTCAAGTTCTGTCAGGTTGGATGGGGAGCGTCGATGCACAGCTGTTTTCAGGTCTCTCCGGAGATGTTCAATCGGGTACATGTGCGGGCTCTGACTGGGCCACTCAAGGACATTCACAGACTTGTCATGGCCACTCCTACGTTGTCTTGGCTATGTGCTGTTGAAGGTGAACCTCCGCCCCAGTCTGAGGTCCAGAATGCTCTGGAGCAGGTTTTCATCAAGGACCTCGCTGTACTTTCCTCTGTTCCACATTCCCTGGATCCTGATTAGTCTCCTGCCACTGAAAAACATCCCACAGCATGACGCTGCCACCACCATGCTTCACTGTGGGTATGGTATTGGCCAGGTGATGAGAGGTGCCTGGTTTCCTCCAGACGTGATACTTGGCATTCAGGCCAAAGAGTTCAATCTTGGTTTCATCAGACCAGAGAATCTTGTTTCTCATGCCTTTGGCAAACTCCAAGCGGTCTGTCATGTGCCTTTTACTGAGGAGTGGCTTCCGCCTGGCTACTCTACCACAAAGGCCTGATTAGTGGTGGGCTGTGGATATAGTTGTCCTTCTGGAAGGTTCTATCATCGCCACAGAGGAACTCTGGAGTTCTGTCAGAGCTCCATCATGTACTTGGTCACCTCCCAGATAAAGGCCCTCCTCCCCCGATTGCTCGGTTTGGCCGGGCGGCCAGCTCTATGAGGAGTCCTGGTGATTCCAAAGTTCTTACATTTAAGAATGACGGAGGCCACTGTGATCTTCAGGACCTGCAATGCCGCAGAAATAGTTTTATACCCTTCCCCAAATCTGTGTCTCGACACAATCCTGTCTCGGAGATCTACAGACAATGTCTTCGTCTTCATGGCTTGGTTTTTGGCCCTGACAAGCACTGTCAACTGTGGGACCTTACACAGACAGGTGTGTGCCTTTCCAAAACACGTCCAATCAATTTAATTTACTACTGGTGGACTCCAATCAACAAGATGAACCCAAGCAATTTTGAGTGTCATAGCAAAGGGTAAATGTAAATACATGTAAATTTGATAGTTGTGATGCTTATGTAAATGTGATATTTCAGTTCTTTATTTTTAATTACTTTCCAAAAATTTCTAAACAGCTTTTTTCGCTTCTTCATCTGGGGTATTGTGTGTAGATTGATGATTAAAAAAATGAATCAATTTTAAAATCAGGCTGCAACGTAACAAAATGGGGAAAAAGTGAAGGGGTCTGAATATTTACTGAATGCACTTTATGAGGTGCTATTCCTCAAATTAGTACTGGGCCTCTCTCTGACAATGGAGGAGGCCCAGGACAGAAAGGTCAGATTCGGAATGGGAGGAGGAGTTGAAGTGCTGGGCTACCGGGAGATCAGCTTGGTTGAGACGGACTGAGCCGAGATGTTCAGCGATTGATTGCCGAGTCTGTGCTTGGTCTCGCCGATGTAGAGAAGTTGACACCTGGAACAGCGGATGCAGTAGATGAGGTTGGAGGAGGTGCAAGTGAACCTCTGCCTCACCTGGAAAGACTGTTTGGGTCATTTGGATGGAGTCGAGGGGGGAAGGTAAAGGGACAGGTCTTGCATCTCCTGCGGTTGCAGAGGAAAGTGCCTGAGGAGGGAATGGAGGGATCGGTCTCTGTGGAAAGCAGAAAGGGGTGGAGATGGGAAGATACGGCCAGCAGTGGGATCCCTTTGGAGGTGGCAAAAATGTTGGAGGATTATTAGGCTGTGGGTGGAGGAGCTTTTTAGTTCAATTTCGTGACCCAACTCACGGAACTACCTGAATTCTTAACATATTGTGTATAAATATTATATAAATCATACCTGAAACTCGTCAAGACCAAAACCTGCAGACTTTTTTTAAAAATATGAGAAAAACCTCAATTTTTTCAGTAGTAATTGTCCAATCAATGCACGTTTGACTTTGAGGTCGGACGCAAATTGACCAATCCCGCGCTTTGTTTTATTGTGGCTAGGCAGCGAGGACCCTGGGATCATGGCTGCCTCCTAATTACATCAAAACAATAACAAGGTTTCCAAGGAATATAGGTATTGCTAACCTTGCTGATAATTTTGTTTTTCAACTGATTTGTCTTTATAAAGTTACTAGACTAAGTGGGACCCCTTTGGTCCCAGCTTCACACGGCAGGGCTGGTCCCCCAATGCAATATTCCACCTCCCCAACAATTCCAATATTGCTCGCCAGTGGAGGGGGATGTGGGGGGGAGCTTGCTGAAGCGCTAGCATGGTGTTGTGGGCCGAAGGGACTGGTTTCCAGAGGGTTAGTATGGACATTGTGGGCCAAATCGATTCTTGGGCTGGCAGCTCAGTCACTTCGACCACTCACACACACATACACACACACACACACACACACTCCTACTCACACACACACACACACAAACATATACACTCACAAACACACACATACACTCACAAACACATACACACATGCACACACACACACATACACTCACAAAACCCATACACACAGACACACAGAAACACTTAGCACATGCACACACACATACACTCACAAACACATACACACAGACACAGACACAAACACACTCACACAAACACACTCAATGACCTCACCACTTTGGGGCCACCGCAATCAGCGGCACTTCCGCAATCAGCGTGACCTCTGCACTCACTGGAAATTACACAATCAGCGCGAGCGGTCCACTAAGTCACGAAAACAGTCGGACCTAAAAAAGCATTTATTCCTTCCACAGTCGGACCTAATAAAACATTGCAGTTTCAAGCACAGACAGGGCATTGTCATTAAGGGCTAACAATATATATATATATATATATATATATATATATATATATATAGATAGATAGATATATATAGATAGTATAAGAATATATCGTTTAAAGAGACTGCAGCATTTGAATTAGGCTCCCCTTGGTGTAATATGGGCATTGGACACTAGATGGCACTTACTGTTTTCATCTCATTTTTTAATTAGTTTAATTAAATAATGTGCAACTTTTGGCACTGACGAGTTGTGACTTTCATCTCAATTATATTTTATCTAAATCTGTGCAAAATTTCATGTAGTTCCGAGACATGGGTCATGAAAGTTAAATTCTAGACACATTTTCGATGCTCGGCCCACCGCATCTATATGCTGTATGCGATGGCTGATGGGGCGGAAGGTGAGTACAAGGGGGGCTCGGGACGTTACGAGAGGGGGGAGGGGGAACCACCTCCAAAGCGATCCCACTACTGGTCATATCTTCCCATCTCCACCCCTTTCTGCTTTCCACAGCGACCATTTCCTCTCCCAGGCACTTTCCCCAGCAATCGCAGGAGACCTGTCCCTTTACCTTTCCCCCTCCAATCCATTCAAGGACACAAACAGTCTTTCCAGGTGAGGCAGACGTTCACTTGCACCTCCTCCAACCTCATCACTGCATCCGCTGTTCCAGGTGCCAACTTCTCTACATTGGCGCTACCTAACACAGGCTCGGTGATCATTTCGCTGAGCACCTCCGCTCAGACCGTCTTAGCCAACCTGATCTCCTGGTGGCCCAACACCAACTCCCCCCCCCCCATTCCTAATCTGACCTTTCTGTCCTGGGCCTCCTCCATTGTCAGAGTGAGGCCCAGTGCAAATTGGAGGATCAGCACCTCATATTTCGCTTGGGTAGTTTACACCCCAGCGGAATAAACATTGACTTCTCTAATTTCTGGTAGCCCTTGCTCTCTCGCTTCATTTCCCCCCTTCCCAGTTCTCTCACTGGTCCCACTGTCTCCGCCTACACTCTTTCTTTGTCCTACCCCCACCCCTGACATCAGTCTAAAGAACGGGTATCGACCTGAACGTCACCAATTACTTCTCTCCATAGATGCTGTCTCACCCGCTGAGTTTCTCTAGCATTTTGTGTCTACTGGCCACTCCTATTTCTCCCCTCCTGCCTGCCTCCATTAACATTCCTTCCTCTGGCTTCACAATTTGCAATTCTTTAATCCTCTTCAGTCTCACACCAGCATTTAGCAGCGAACATATTTTTCTTAAATAAACCAAAACTCGTTTCTTGAGTTTCTTCGGATCCAAAGGATTGCTAAATCCCCCTGTCAGTAATCATACTATTTAACGTGACTTTGATGTGAATGGAAGAATAGCACTGTGGGTTGCTAAGCAAAAGAAGGCTTGATCGATTGAAAATTGCTGCAAATCTAAATGTTCTCTTAAAGGTATTGCAATCTGCAGAAAAAATCACAATACCAGCACTGCTCATACAGATATTTTAACTAGATTTACCTATTGTTGTTTCCAATTAATATATATTTAACATTTACCTATTGTTGTTCCAATAAATATATTCCATTTTACTTTGAAAAGTTTGTTTCCTTGCAATATTTCTTTAATCTATGATTATTGATATGGTCATTGCGAATAATGGATCTTCGACGAATCTTAAGGTTCATTATTTCCTTCATGCAACTCTCCCGAATTTATATTCATGTACTATAGAATCAGTTCATTTTTCTCGGGTTGGTAAAGAGCATTGAGAGGTAGTAAATATAATTCCACCATCACCTTTATATGTCTATAACTCTTGTTTCCTTTTCCCCTGACTAGTCTGAAGATGGGTCTCGACCCAAAACGGCGCCCATTCCTTCTCTCCAGAGATGCTGCCGATCAAGCTTTTTGTGTCAACCCTTACATCAAATGTGCTAATTCTTCTTTCCTAGATAGTGACTCTTTTATTTCTGAAGTACCGAGGCTTTTAATTTGATCGATGGTTGGGGAGTGCATAATTGTGGACTGAAATTTCACCCATTCCCTCTCTCCAGATATGCTACCTGTCCCACTGAGTTATCCCAGCATTTTGTGACTATCTTTGGTGTAAACCAGCATTTGCAATTCCTTCCTTATACATATGGAGGTTTTGGGCTGGGTTTGGCCACGTTCGAATCATTTGCGGATTCTGCATGCAGGAGGTTTGGAACTGTCTGGGTTGCATTCCAATGGATCCATGAGTGGACCATGCTTAGGCTGAATGACGCAAATGCCTAACAAATCATAGGGAGGCCAGTGGTGGCCAAAGTAACAAGTAACAAGTATCCTTTATTGTCAATCAGACCTTTCAGTCTGAACGAAATTTCGTGCCTTGCAGTCATAACATAAAATAAAATAACAAAAACACACAATAAACACAGATTTAAAGTCCACCCCAGTGAGTCCACCAGGCACCTCCTCAATGTGATGGAAGGCAAAAGTCTTGCCTCTTCCTTCCTTGTTCTCCCTCTGTGCTGAGGCGATCCAGGCTTCTGATGTTGTGACCCCGCCGGGTGATGGTAAGTAAGTCAGTCGTGCGGCTGAATCCGAGCTCCGCGAACGGGCCGGTTTAAACGCCGTGGCCCGGGGCAGCTGAAGCTGCCGAACCTGCCGCCCTCCAGTCCAGCGGACGAAGCTGTGGTTTCTGGAGCTCTGGAAAAACAGGTCACCAACCTGTGAGCTGCGAGCTCCCGACGATATCGTCTAGTGGGCCCGCTGCCGAACCTCCGAGGCTCCGAAGTCGGGTCGCCGCCGCCAGAATGCCGCCACAGCCCCCAAACTGAACTAGGGTGTGGATTACATAGAAACATAGAAACATAGAAACATAGAAACATAGAAAATAGGTGCAGGAGTAGGCCATTTGGCCCTTCGAACCTGCACCGCCATTCAATATGATCATGGCTAATCATCCAACTCAGTATCCTGTACCTGCCTTCTCTGCATACCCCCTAATCCCTTTAGCCACAAGGGCCACATCTAACTCCCTCTTAAATATAGCCAAATATAGCCAATGAACTGGCCTCAACTACCTTCTGTGGCAGAGAATTCCAGAGACTCACCACTCTCTGTGTGAAAAATGTTTTCCTCATCTCGGTCCTAAAGGAATTCCCCCTTATCCTTAGACTGAGACCCCTTGTTCTGGACCTCTCCAACATCGGGAACAATCTTCCTGCATCTAGCCTATCCAACCCCTTAAGAATTTTGTAAGTTTCTATATTCTAGCGAGTACAAGCCAAGTCTATCCAGTCTTTCCTCATATGAAAGTCCGGACATCACAGGAATCAGTCTGGTGAACCTTCTCTCTATGGCAAGAATGTCTTTTCCCAAATTTGGAGACCAAAACTGTACGCAATACTCCAGGTGTGGTCTCACCAAAACCCTGTACAACTGCAGTAAAACCTCCCTGCTCCTATACTAAAATCCTTCCGCTATGAATGCTAACATACCATTTGCTTTCTTCACTGCCTGCTGCACCTGCATGCCTACTTTCAATGATTGGTGTACCATGACACCCAGGTCACATTGCATCTCCCCTTTTCCTAATTTGCCACCATTCAGATAATAGTCTACCCTCCTGTTTTTGCCACCAAAGTGGATAACCTCACATTTATCCACATTATACTGCATCTGCCATGCATTTGCCCACTCACCCAGCCTATCCAAGTCTCCTAGCATCCTCCTCACACCTAACACTACACCCCAGCTTAGTGTCATCCGCAAACTTGGAGATGTTGCATTCAATTCCCTCGTCCAAATCGTTAATTTATGTTGTAAATAGCTGGGGTCCCAGCACTGAGCCTTGCGGTACCCTACTAGTCTGCCATTCTGCCTGCCATTCTGAAAAGGACCCGTTTACTCCTACCCTTTGCTTCCTGTCTGCCAGCCAGTTCTCTATCCACATCAATACTGAACCCCCAATACCGTGTGCTTTAAGTTTGTATACTAATCTCTTATGTGGGACCTTGTCGAAAGCCTTCTGAAAGTCTAGATATAACACATCCACTGGTTCTCCCTTATCCACTCTAGTTACATCCTCGAAAAATTATATAAGATACGTCAGACATGATTTACCTTTCGTAAATCCATGCTGACTTTGTCTAATGATTTCACCACTTTCCAAATGTACTGCTATCCCATCTTTAATAACTGACTCTAGCAGTTTCCCCACTACCGATGTTAGACTAACTGGTCTATAATTCCCCATTTTCTCTCTCCCTCCTTTTTTAAAAAGTGGGGTTACATTAGCTACCCTCCAATCCTCAGGAACTACTCCAGAATCTAAGGAGTTTTGAAAAATTATCACTAATGCATCCACTATTTCTGTGGCTACTTCCTTGAGTACTCTGGAATACAGACTATCTGGCCCTGGGGATTTATCGGCCTTTAATCCATTCATTTTACCAAACACCACTTACCGGCTAACCTGGATTTCACTCAGTTCCTCCACCTTATTTGACCCTCGGTCCCCTGCTATTTCCAGCAGATTATTTATGTCTTCCTTAGTGAAGACAGAACCAAAGTAGTTATTCAATTGGTCTGCCATGTCCTTGTTCCCCATGATCAATTCACCTGTTTCTAACTGCAAGGGACCTACATTTGTTTTCTCATCTCTTTCTCTTCACATATCTATAAAAACTTTTGCAGTCAGTTTTTATGTTCCCTGCCAGTTTTCTTTCATAATCTATTTTCCCTTTCCTTATTTAGCCCTTTGTCCTCCTCTGCTAGACTCTGAATTTCTCCTAGTCCTCTGGTAGGCTGCTTTTTCTGGCTAATTTGCATGCCTCGTCTTTTGTTTTTATACTATCCCTGATTTCCCTTGTTATCCATGGATGCACTACCTTACCTGATTTATTCTTTTGCCAAACTGGGATGAACAATTGTTGTAGTTCATCCATGCAGTCTTTAAATACCTTCCATTGCACATCCACTGTCAAACCTTTAAGAATCACTTGCCAGTCTATCTTGGCCAATTCACGTCTCATACCTTCAAAGTTACCTTTGTTTAAGTTCAGAACCCTTGTTTCTGACTTAATTATGTCACTCTCCATCCTAATGAAGAACTCAATCATATTATGGTCACTCTTGCCCAAGGGGCCACGCACAACAAGACTGCTAACTAACCCTTCCTCATTACTCAATACCCAGTCTAGAATAGCCTGCTCTCTCGTTGGTTCATCTACATGTTGGTTTAGAAAACTATCCCGCATACATTCCAAGAAATCCTCTTCCTCAGCACCCCTGCCCATTTGATTCACCCAATCTATATGTAGATTGAAGTCACCCATTATAACTGTTTTACCCTTGTTGCATGCATTTCTAATTTCCTGTTTGATGCCATCCCCAACTCCACTACTACTGTTAGGTGGCCTGTACACAAACAGTGTTTTCTGCCCCTTAGAGTTTCGCAGCTCTACCCATATTGATTCCACATCCTCCAAGCTAATGTCCTTCCTTTCTATTGCATTAATCTCCTCTCTCACCAGCAACGCTACCCCACCTCCTTTTCCTTTCTGTCTATCCCTCCTGAATATTGAATATCCCTGAATGTTCAGCTCCCAGCCTTGGTTCCCCTGGAGCCATGTCTCCGTAATCCCAACTATAGCATAGTCATTAATAGCTATCTGCACATTCAACTCGTCCACCTTATTACGAATGCTCCTTGCATTGAGACACAAAGCTTTCAGGCTTGTTTTTACAACACTCTTACTCCTTATACAATTATGTTTACAAGTGGCCCCTTTTGATTTTTGCCCTGGAAAGCCACCACCTCTTATGCTCTGTTTATTATTTTTTTCTTCTTTCCCCCCCTACATGTTGGGTCTGAGTGCTTCCCTTCTCTGCCTCCTGCCTCAGACCCTGTCTACTGGCTTTCTCTATTTGAGTCCCTCCCCCCCAACCGTTCTAGTTGAAAGTCCCCCGGTAGCCTTTGCAAATTTCCCTGCCACGATACTGGTCCCCCTCGGGTTCAAGTGCAACCCGTCCTTTTTATACAGGTCACCCCTTCCCCAAAAGAGGTTCCATTGATCCAGAAACTTGAATCCCTGCCCTCTGCACCAGTCCTTCAGCCAGGCATTTATCCACCACCTTGCTCCATTCCTACTCTCACTGTTCTTTTCCTTAACTCTCTTCCTAACTCCGTAAATTCTCCTTTCAGGATCTCTTCTCTTTCTTTTACCCATGTCATTGGTACCAATAAGTACCACGACCTCAGGCTCCTCTCCCTCCCTTTTCAGGATATCTTGGACATGTTCAGACATATCCCGGACCCTGGCACCAGGGAGGCAAACTACCATCCGGGTCTCAGGACTGCATCCACAGAATCGCCTATCTGACCCGCTAACTATACAGTCCCCTATTACTCATCTCCTCCTCTTGTTTTCCTTACCCTTCTGAGCAACAGGGCCGGTGTCTGTACCACAGGCCAGGTCGCTGTTGCTACCCCCAGGTAGGCTGTCCCCCCCAACAGCACTCAAACAGGAGTACTTATTTCCAAGGTGTACAGCCACTGGTGTACTCTCTAGCGCCCACCCCTGCCCCTTGCCTCTCCTAACGGTGACCCACGTGTCTGCCTCCTGTGGTTTGGGAGAGACTACCTCCCTGTAACTCCTCTCTATGACCTCCTCACTCACCCTGACCAGACGGAGATCATCGAGCTGCTGCTCCAGGTTCCTAACACACTCCTTTAGGAGCCCCATCTCGACACACCTGGCGCAGATGTGGACGTCTGGAGGGCTACCCGACTCCATGACCTCCCACATCTGACATCGAGAACAGTAAGCTGCTCTGGCACTAATACTTCCCTTACCCTAGATACAACACAAAATACAATATACAATACAAAACAAAATACAAAGTACAGTATACTACTACCTGCTGGAATCTGACTGTCAATCAGATTACCGATGAGTATTTTTTTTTTTTTTTCAGGCGGCACAGTGCACATCAGTAGAGATGCTGCCTCACAGCACCAGAGACTCAGGATCAATCCTGACTACAGGTGCTGTCTGCACGGAGTTTGTATCTTATTGTAACCTCCCCAGTCTTACTTCTCCCAATAACCTCTCACTCCATGCTTGTCAAGTTTTCATCTCTGCCTTAAGAAAATTCAAAGATTTTGTTTCCATCACCCTTTGTGGAAGAGGTCTTTAAAAAAATCCAGAAGGAAAAAAATACCTTTTCTCTGTCTTACATGGGCCGACCCCTGGTTATATATTCTCCCATTAGAGTAAACATCCTCTCCGCACCTACATTCCCAAGACCTCACAGAGTAGAGTGGTAAATAAGGGATATGGTTTGCTTTCTTTCATAGGCCGGGGCATTGAGTATGTCAGGAAGTTGTGATGCTGCTTTATAGGACTTTGGTTAAGTCAAAGTCCATTTAGTTTTGCATGCAGTTCTAGTTGGGGATGGATGTGGAGGTTTTGGAAAGGGTGCGGAAGAGGTTTACCAGAATTATGTTTAAAAATACACAAAGTGCTGGAGTAAAGGTCCTGTCCCACTGTACGATGTAATTCAAGAGCTCTCCCGAGTTTAAAAAAAAATCAAACTCATGGTAAGTGAGTAGAATGTGGTACATCGGAGCTCGGGACCTCTCATAGCGGCTCGTAATGCTAACGGCAGGTACTCGGGAAACGCGGTAAGTTTGTGAAGCTTTTTCAACACGTTGAAAAATGTCCATGAGAGCCCCGAGTACCCATGAGCGGCTATTACCGTAATTCTCCGAGTTCGAATCAGGGGAAACTCGGGAGAACTCTTGAATTACCTCGTACAGTGGGACAGGCCCTTTACTCAGCGGATCAGGCCACATCTCTGGAGATCCGCATTCATCTGAAGACCAGATCCCGGGCTTCCAGGTCTGTTGATGCAGAGGTCCATATGTCTAGATACGACCTTGGTAAGGCCATCAAAAAGGTCGAAAGGGACTTCTGCTTTAAGCTGGAGGATGAGACAGATGTTCGGCAACTGTGGCATGGCTTGAATGCAATTACCTTCTACAAGGCAAAATCAAGAGGCAGCTCAAACTCTTTTTATATGGGGTTGGGGGGGGGGGGGGGGGAAGGGGGAAACTATTTTTCTCAATCCCTACCTGGTCGGAGATGCGGCTTTTCTCCGAGCCGTGTTTTCGCCCCTTCCCCGTGGCCTGCCAACGGTCTGGAGTGGCGTTTCCTGCTGGGACCGGCCAGAACTTCAGCTGCGGCGGTGGCACAGCACTGAGGCGCCATCGTGGAGCGGGCGATGCCTTGCCCGGGTCGCCGTGCAGTGGGCTCCGGAGTGCTGTGACCACCGACTCCAACATCGCGGAGCTGCGGTTTGCGGAGCTTCCAGCCGCGGGCGGCACTGAGCTTTGGACACCGCGGAGCCTGGGATCTCACAACGAGGTTGCCAGGGTCGGAGCTCTGACCAGCGCGGCCCGTGGACTTCGGGAGCCGTGGTCTCCGTGGAGGAAGCGGCCGCTCCAGACATTCCAAGCCGCTGAGAGCGTCCACCCCAGGCGAGAGCTTCATCATCCGGCGACAGGGCCTGAAGCATCAAGCTGCCGTAGCGACGACTGCGGAGGCTTCAATAGGCCCGACTATGGGTGAACGGGATGGGGCTGGACTATTGATGCCTTCCCCCACAGTGGGAACCATTGTGGGGGGATGTTTTTATGTTCACTGTTAAATTCTTTGATGTTGTGTCATATCTTTATTTGTGTGCTGCAATGGCAAGTCAAATTTCACTACACCAATTGGTATATGTGATAATAAATGTCCTTTGTATCCTTTGTATCCTTGTATCCTTCTTCAGTTGAAAACGTCACCTATCCAGGAGATCCTGCCTGAACCGTTAAAGTTACTCCAGCAATTTTGTGTTTTCTTTTGTAGTATTTATTTCCCGTCTTTAAATTGCCTATGAGCTATTGGGTTTTCTAGGACTTATCAGAGAGCTATTCAGATGTAATAAAGCATCTCAAGAACTACTTCAGTCACTGGATCAAACAGGGTTTATCCCTAAGAGACAATCATTTAATAATTTGACATAATGCATTCACACCAAATTGAAGATCAAAAACTATCAATTATTTTGTTGGATTCAGAGAAAGCATTCGATCAGGTGAAATGGGATTATATGGTTAAAGTATTGCAAAAATTCCAACTGGGAGAGAATTTCATCCTACGGATTAAATTACTATATAATAAGCCAACGGCTAGAATATAAACTAATAAAATTTTATCTACGAAATTTCAATTATCAAGAGGTAATAGACAAGGATGTTTACTATCACCGCTGTTATTTGCTCTTATAATCGAACCCCTAGCAGAAAGAATTAGAACACATCCGAATATCCATGGCTACAACACAAAATATTCAAATAATAAAATATCATAATATGCTGATAATGTACTACTGTACATCACAAAACCCCATACCACTATACCAAATATATTAAACTTAATTGAGGATTTTGGATCATTCTCAGGATACAGAATAAATTGGAGCAAAAGTGAAATCATGTCAATAAAACCGAAAGACTTAACACACCTCTTAAATTTCCCTTTTAAATTAGCTACAGAAAAATGTAAATACTTGGGTATTGAAATTATCAGAAGATATCAAGATATATTTAATGCAAATTATAATCCTTTACTTAAGAAATTATATAAATTAATTACATTCTGAAAAATGCTTCCGATGTCTTTAATAGGTCGAATAAATGCTATAAAAATGATTTTTCTACCACAAATGTTATACCTATTCCAATCAATTCCAATTTACCTACCAAAAAAGTTTTTTTTTAATTGGATTCAGACATTACAAATTTTATATGGGATTATAAATCCCATAGAATACAAACAACACACTTGAATAAACCCAAAGCAGTAGGGGGATTAGCACTCCCTAACTTTATGTACTATTATTGGTCTGTAAATATTAAAAATATTATTCAACTGTTGGACAATTCTGCCCAGCAGCTGGATTGGATTATCGTGGAGAGAGAGGACTGCTCCCCTTGTAATATTGGAGCGATCCTCCTCTCACCAATTAAGTTGAATAATGCAAACTATAACAAAAACCCAATTATACATAGTACAATTAGAACTTGGAAACAAATAAAATATAATTTAAAATTATGAAATCTATCTCTCTTATCTCCAATAGTTAATAACCCTTCGTTTAAACCCTCAATTATAAACAATCATTTATACAATGTTAAAGAGTAGGAATTAAAACGCTTAGAGACTTGTTTGAAACTGGAAAGTTAGTATCATTCAAACAATTACAACTAAAATATAATCTGGGAAACAATCAATATTTTAAATATTTTCAAATATGTGACTATCTGAAAAAATATGCACAAGATTATTACAATATGCTATTAGATCTACTGGATGAAGCAATGAAGACAAAGGCTGAATCAGCAAATTTAATATCATATTTATATAATATTTTAAATGTAGAAATACCAACAACTGAAGGTATTAGAAGAGACTGGGAACAAGAATTAGCTATTAAAATTTCAAAAGAGAGGTGGGATGAACATTTATTAAATGTGCACAAATATTCAATTAATGAAAGACACACTCTAATCCAATTTAAAATTTTACATAGATTATACTATTCAAAAACCAAAATAAGTAAACTTTTTCCCAACGTATCACCTATCTGTGATAAATGCCAGTCTCAAGAAGCTACTATAGCGCATTCATTTGTTTTTTGTATAAAAATTCAAAAAATTTGGACTGAAATCTTTGAAATCTTCACAAAATTATTTAAAATAAAACTGATACCAAAAGCAGAATGGATTATCTTTGGAACAACGGAAGGTAGCCCTGAATTAAATGTTTCAAAATAACCTATTTGAACATGGGTTAATAACTGGAAAAAAGCTTATTTTAAAATTTTGGAAAAACGCTCCTATACCAACAATAAATATGTGGATTTCAACTATGTTTGAAACACTACACCTGGAAGATATGAGACTCCGCCTGGCAGTAGGAGCAGCTTTTAATCTCATTGTCCATGTGTATAGTGACAATAAAAAGGCATTCTATTCTATTCTATAAGGACATTCCCTTGTCTGTCACTGTCGCTGTCAAACATCTTTCAAAGGACGACAGACACAAAATGCTTGAACCTGCTCTAGGCATTCCTTGGAATGATGTAGGAAGGAACTACAGATGTTGGTTTACTTCAAAGTTAGACCAAAATGCTGGAGTAACTCAGCGGGCCAGGCAGCATTTCTGGAAAGAAGGAATGGGTAACGTTTCTGGTCGAGATCCTTCTTTGGACCCGAAACGTCACCCATTCCTTCTCTCCAGAGATGCTGCCTGGCCCGTTGAGTTATTCCAGCATTTTGTGCCTAACTTTGGTGTAGACCAGCATCTGCAGTTCCTTCCAAGGAATGCCAAGAGCAGTTTCAAGCCACTCACATTGTAGAATTCTCACAGAAGTTATTCTAAGAAACAAGAAGTCCAATGTTTTAATTCATGTTTTAAATATTATACAAAGTGCAAAGTAAGATTAGGACATGCATGTGTAATTATAACAGATGCTACAAACCTTTGATAAAATTCTTGAAAATTATATTTTCTCAAATGTTACGTTCAGATACTTTGAAATATTTATACAAGCTTACCACAATGTACATTAATAAAAATAAGATTTTGGAACCAGATTGTTTATCAAACAATGAATATTGTTTAGTAAACTAAGAAAGACTTCATTAGAGCTCATTACAGTAAATAGGCATTACATTTTCAGCCTACTTTAAAGGGGGCTAAATCATAAATATCTAAAAGTCATGTCAGTGGTTTCTCTTGTGATGTAATGGGAACAAAAATAATCGACATAGATTTTACTTCAGAGTCACGTGAGTGACTACGTGAAGAACCCGCCTGGCGCTGGCAAACGGCATTACGTCGACGCTGACGGCGGAAGGAGGAGCTGCAGTAAGGAGCAGCTCCTCGCAGCGGTCGGAACGGCCCCGCAGGTAAGTGCAGCAAAATCGGGACGTTCTTTAGCGTACGCTGGGTGGGTCCAGCAAGCGAAAGTAAAAGTAAAAATTCAGAGTCGCGTAACGTGCTGATTTAGCACTGATAATAAAGAAAATGGAGAAATCGGCAAAGAAAAATTCGCGGGTAAAAAGATTTTCCCGGGGTGAAAATAAAAATACGGGACAAGAAGCTAGTGCGGATCCGGTTCCGATACCGATGGCCGCTGATATACCCAATAGCGAGTTTCTAGATTCTCCAGAAATAATAACCACGGAGGGAAATGCTCCTAAAAAATGTAAAAAGAAATCTGAGAGGCCCGTGGTTTCTGATGACTCTGATACTGAAAGTCCTCCAGATAATAAAACTATGTGGTTAAAAATGGAGCATATGGAGAAAGTTCTCCAAAAAATCATGAGACAAGGGTCACAGTACCCAGAAGGATCCCAAAAAAGCCCTGAGGGGTTTGATTATTCTGAATATGGCTGTGGGCCAAGTTGGGAGTTTGAAACTCCGGACCCAGGATTTGGGCCGGAAGAAGTCTCATGGGGTGAAATCCCAATTGATTTAGGGCTGCAGAAGCAGACCCTGCTGGTGGTGATTTGGATTTTGAATGCACACCACAAAGTAAAAAGAAAAGGCCAAATGTGCCTGGGATAGCAAAAGAATTTGCTATTCCTGAAGGAAGTGGTGAGGCTATGGAAGAAAACCTAGCTGTCAACATAAATTATATGGTATCTCACCAACTTCATGATTCTGTGATGATTGAAACATCAGAATTATATAAAACGCCAGGAAATTGTGCCTCATTGGAAGTGCCTACGGTTAATCCGTTGATATGGACATCCATGACTCCAAGTATGAGAGCTCAAGACGTGAGATTTCAAAAAATCCTCAAACTAATTTCTGCTGCCATTACGGCCTATGGGAGACAAATGGAGAGATTGGAGATGGATAAGATTCAAAAAGATACTTTGGGCTTATTGTGCAATTCTTTCTATGAAATTAATTGTATGAGGAAAATGGCGATTCGGCCCATATTTCACCCTAGGTTTGCAAGCCTGTGTCGAGCAAGTGGTGTTCAAGCTCCTGGGTATCTGTTTGGAGAAAATCTGCCTAAACAACTGAAAGAGTTGGATGAAGAAGCTAAATATTTTAGCGGTATGAAACCTTTCGTCTTTGGACAAAAAAAGGTATTTTTCGCCCCGAAGCGGTTTTGATTTTGGAAATAGAGGCAGAAATTTGTCAAGGAAGTATTATCGTCCTGCACAGCCCAATGCTTACCCATATTCGGGGAGAAGGAGACCACCACGCTCATATGGAGAGGTATTAAAGACTTGTTCTATCCTTAAAGAAACTGCGGATAAATCTCCAGTTGGAGGGAGATTACAAAAGTTTTATAAAGACTGGCTTACTATTACTTCTGATCGATTTATATTAAAAGCAGTTTCAGGAGCCACTATTACATTTAAAGAAGGGGTTAATCCTCCTGTACAGAATAAACCTGCTTATGCTTTCGTGTTTACTGGTATTGAAAAAGCAGAGATTAATGTGGAAATTGACAAATTATCTGAAAAAGGGGTAATTGAAAAAACTTATGAACACGAGCATCAATTTGTCTCTAATATTTTTCGAAGAAATAAAAAAGATGGTGGTTGCAGAATTATTCTGGACCTTACAGATCTAAATAAGTTTGTAGAATACAAACATTTTAAAATGGAAACATTTAATACTGCAAGATATTTAATTTCAGCAGGTTGTTATATGGCTAAGATTGATTTAAAAGACGCCTATTATTCTGTACCTATACATCAGTTCTTCCGGAGGTACTTAAAATTTAATTGGCTGGGACAATTATGGCAGTTTAAAGCTTTGCCAAATGGACTGAGTTCAGCTCCCAGGCTCTTTACGAAACTATTGAAACCAGTTTTAGCCCAATTAAGAGCACAAAAACATATCGTTATGGCTTATCTCGATGACATTCTGATCATTAATGATAATCAAGAGTCAGCTGAGAACTCAGTTTCAGTTACTAAAGCTTTGTTTTCAAAGCTAGGGTTCTTGATTCATCCAATTAAATCCCAGCTGCAGCCAGCACAAACAATTAACTTTTGGGGGTTTGTAATTAACTCAGTGACTATGTTAATAACTTTACCAACAGATAAAGTCGATGATATTTTGGTAACTTGTAATAATCTCATTCACAAACCTTATCCTTCCATCCGAGAAGTAGCGAAAACCATTGGTAAACTAGTAGCAGCATTTCCTGCAGTAGAATTTGGTCCATTACATTATCAAAATCTTCAAAGGGACAAAATAAGAGCTCTCAAAGAGAAGGCAGGCCACTTTGATTGGCCTATGCAATTAACAAAAGAAGCTGTGTTGGAATTACAATGGTGGGTTAAAAATGTCCCACAAGCTGCTAAAAACATTCTGATCAAACAGCCTGAAATGGTTTTACAAACAGATGCTAGTGCTCTCGGATGGGGGGCAACAGATTCATCCTCCAGTTGTGGAGGTAGATGGAAAGTTCAAGAAGAAATGTTTCTTCAAACTTATGGTATTAACTATTTAGAGTTATTGGGTGCTTTCTATGGACTAAAAGCATATTGTTGTTCAAAAAAGGGTCTACATGTATTAATACAGTTAGACAATAAAACGGCTGTTGCATATATTAATCACATGGGGGGAGTTAGATCAGTATCATGTGATTGTCTGGTCAATGAAATATGGCAATGGTGTATTGACTGCCAAATTTGGATTTCAGCAAACTACATTCCAGGTAAAGACAATGTGGTGGCAGATAAAAGATCAAGGATATTTAAAGATAACACAGAATGGATGCTTAATCCAGCAATATTTAAGAATATTGTAACCCAATTTGGTTTACCAGAAATTGATCTGTTTGCATCAAGGCTTAATCATCAATAGCCTAAATATGTGTCTTGGGAACACGATCCAGATGCAGTAGCAGTAGATGCTTTTTCATTGAACTGGGGGAATATGTTCTTTTATGCTTTTCCACCATTTGCTTTGATTCAGAAATGTCTGAAGAAAATAGAACAAGATTCTGCCACTGGATTGTTGGTAGTTCCAAATTGGCCAACACAACCTTGGTTCCCATTAATGCTGAATATGATTAAAGAACCATATATGTCAATTCCTAACTGTAGTGATATTTTGATTAATCCAGTAACTAAAGAAATTTATCCATTATATGCATATATGAATTTATTAATCTGCAGGTTTTGACCAGACCACTACAGGAGCTGGGATTGTCGGACAAAACTATGGAAGTTATAGTCGCAACATGGCGAGATAGCACACAAAAACAATATATGACACATATAAAGGAATGGGAAGAATTTTGCACACAGTCAAATATTTCTTATGATACTGTGAATATTGCAAATGTTTTGGAGTTCCTTGCCAAATTGCATTTTGAGCAACATTTAAGTTACAGTGCCATTAACACTGCACGCAGTGCCTTATCATCTTATTTAGGACTAATGTCTGACCAGAAATCAATTGGATCACATCCATTAATATCTAGATTCATGAAAGGAATCTTTAACATCAATCCACCCAAACCAAGATACACAGAGATTTGGGATGTGAGCATTGTACTTACCTTACTTAGGCAATGGACTCCAATTGAAGGATTGTCATTGGAAAGATTAACATTGAAATTAATAATGTTAATGTCATTGGTCTCAGCTCAAAGAGTGCAAACTTTACAAATGTTGCGTTTAGACTGTATGCATGTGACTACAGATAACATTGTGTTCTATGTTTACGATCTGATCAAACAAAGCAGACCAGGGAGATCTGGAGCTAAGGTAACCTTTCAAGCTTATCCTATTGATCCTACTTTGTGTGTGGTTAAACATTTGAATCAATATGTTAAAGTTACTGAAACTCTTCGAGGAAATGAAAAAACGTTAATGATTACGCATAAAAAACCACACACAAAAGCTTCAGTTCAAACTATCTCAAAATGGTTGAAACAGGTGTTGCTTTTAGCAGGAGTAGACACTGATGTGTTCAAATCTCACTCCACCAGGGCTGCAGCTACGTCCGCGGCGAAGGGGCGGGACGTACCACTCGAGCATATTTTAAAAATCGCAGGGTGGAGTAAAGAAGAAACTTTTTCAAAGTTCTACAATAAACCTGTTCACACTATGACAAGCTTTGGCCACGCGGTGTTGGGATCACTATAGTCACCTGCTTTGTTTACTATTGATTATTATAATCAGTTATGTAGTCACTTATATCTTTTATCACTTGTAATCATTCCCTCGGATATAAGGAGGGTTATTATATGTTTTTTAAACCATTAAAAAGTTAATTATGGAAAGAACTAATATTAGTCTGGTTTCTCATGTATGTATTTACTTAGCCGGACTGTCGTACTGATTAATTCTACGACATAAAAAACACAGAAAGCTTTAAAATCTTCACGTAGTCACTCACGTGACTCCGAAGTAAAATAGTAAGATTAAACGAGAACTTACCAGTTCGAAGTTTGATCGTTATTTTATGAGGAGTTACGATGAGGGATTACGTGCCCTCCACTCCCACCCTCATAAAATAAATGATCATCTGGTAGTTCTAAGTCTATTATGAGCCTTACTATGTTACTTCGGCTATTTGATGTTCTGTGTTTTTCATGCCGCTGCTTTGAAGTATGCCGTTTGCCAGCGCCAGGCGGGCTCTTCACGTAATCCCTCATCGTAACTCCTCATAAAATAACGATCAAACTTCGAACTGGTAAGTTCTCGTTTAATCTTACTATTAAAAAAATATCTCAATTAAGTAAATCAAACACATTTTTCATTTCAAATAGATTTTTTGTGTGGATATGTTTTGGTGGCACAATCGTGTAGCATTTGATGATGAATAGAGTTATGGGAATGCGAAGGAAGTCGTAATTTATTATTTTGAAACCAAGTCCCAATTATAATGATGGATGCAATGATAGAAACGCAAGATGCTTTTCACTGTAGGTCTTTTCATTTGTAGTAGCAAGTGACCTGGTATATCTATATTCTGTTTATGTCTTATTGACACTGCTGTGGTTTCCATATCTTTTGCATTCTGTTGTAATTCTGTGAAATTACAGATTACAATCAAACTGTGCAATCAAGTCAGAACTAATTTCAGATATAAACATCACGTCATTCTCTAAGGTTGAGATTGTATTCACATTGCTGCAAGCACAATATTAACGTGAAACATTAGTTACGGTTAAGGCAGTCAGAAGGGCTATGCAAGGTGAATGTTAAAAGCTGCTGGTTGCTAAGGAGCTGTGACGCCTATTTTAGCTCATTTAACATCTAAATATAAAGACAAAAATATTTCGAGTTGATTAGTTGATTATCTTTCATCCATTAATTTCAGGATTTTCAAGGCTGTCCATCACAACTAAGTGCGTGCCCTATAGGTTTGGCACAGATCACTGGATTATTTTCAGCCTTTCAATCTCATGGAAACTGCAAGTGGGATTTACCTAGCCAATAGAATGAGTAAGATTACTTCCCCTGTGAGCTAGCATTGGCCTGATGAGCCAAATGGCTTTCTTTTTTGTCATTATAAAAGAAACAACCACAATGTTTTGATGCATTTCGTTACTTATTAGTCTGTGTAAAATAATTTGATGATTAGTGCATCTTGTACTCTTTTAGATTTTACTTTGGACTTTAGACAGTAGTTTAGTTTAGAAATACGGTGTGGACATAGGCCCTTTGGCCACCGAGTCCATGCTGACCAGCGATCACCCGTACACTAGCACTATCCTACACACTAGGGACAATATATAGAAGCCAATTAACCTACAAACCTGTACGTCTTTGGAGTGTAGGAGGAAACCGGAGCACCTGGAGAAAACCCACGCAGGTCACAGGGAGAACGTACAAACTCTGTGTAGACAGCATCCGTAGTCAGGATCGAACCCGGGTCTCTGGTGCTGTAAAGCAGCAACTCTACCACAGGGCCACTGTGTCACCCTAAAATCACTCTTAATAACTTGCTACTAAAATCCTGCATTGCCCATTCCTCGAGCAAAATGGAGAGCTTTTATGAAATATTTTATTTCATCAGACTTGAATTTACATTCTGTGATAGTTCAAGAGACAGGCATTTTACATACGTGCCTTCTTTCAACTGCTTACGCCGTCACATATAAAAGTTATTCCTATGAATCTATAAACTTTTAAATAAATATTTAAAATTCCAAAGGTAAATTGTTCTTGGTTTCTCTGCTAACTTTTGAGGTGAATGATGTGGGACAGTGAAGAACCAGTCCTGGCAGATCACCATCGATCATTGGGGTCATGTTTAGTTTAGTTTGAACAGCATGGAAACAGGCCCTTCGGCCCACCGTGTACATACCGACCAACGATCATCCACACACTAGTTCTATCCTACACATTAGGGGTGATTTACAAAAGCCAATTATGTTCTTGGATTGTTGGAGGAAACCTCAGCACCCGGAGAAAACCCATGCTGTCATAGAGAGAACGTATAAACTCGGTACAGACAGCACCCATAATCATGATTGAAGCCGGGTCTCTGGCGCTGTATGGCAGCAACTCTACTGCTGCACCAGTGTGCCACCCCAAACAAAAAGCAAGATGAAAAATGTTAAGCGTGTAAGTATTCAAATCAGGTAGATATATTTAATTGACAAATCTTTCCATTATTTCACCATCATATTTGAAAATTAAATCTGTTCTTTCTGGAGAGAATGCTAGTCTTTAGTATTATTTTGCTAATAGAAGTTAACTGTCAGATCAGAGGTGACGGACAATGTGCTGCCCTGGGACTTCCCAAAGCCTCTTCCAAAAGTAGCCGGGATGCTGCGCAGTCTGGGAATATCCTACCACGGTTATGAGCTTCATATTTGTGGTGCTACAATTGTTTGCTGGTGGGTTTGGATAGGTGTAAGACAGGATGCGAGTGTTTAGCATTTATTAGAGTGTTGAATTAATTGTCTGTAGTTTCCTTTACTTAGTAGATATTTGCATTGTTAGCAGCTTAGCAGTGCATATTGGTAGCATAGGTGGTGAGAACAGATATTGAGGGGGTGGTTCTGGGACGCCAGAACTAACTGTTGACCCTTCCTGAGGTGTTGTGGGTCTAACGCAATGAAACACCAGTGAAGGGAGATGCCCACTTGACAACCCCAATGATATACTGGCATCTGCACACTTCGTTTTTATGTGTTTGTTAACACGTAGATACCTTAATACTGAATATGGAGTTAGTTATTGTCCTATAGCATAATTGTGTATGGGCAGTTTAGATACTACTTTGGCATTGGGCATGATTTTCTTATTAGCACAAGTGTGTTTTAATAATGATTGAAATACCTCTAAATCAGGAGGACAAACAATGCATTAAACAATTGAATTCAGTGTGAAGAAATGGTGTTTTGAAGAATGTAATGATGGCAAAGGCAGCTTGATGCTACAGGAAATCAGGCCAACTGGCCAGAAATTCACATAATAAGCCATCTGAAGCCATGGATTAGTAGTCAGATACTTCATGTAATTGACCATTTCACTATTGTGTCGCTGGGTGCAAACCACTTAATTTCATTGTATCGTTGGGATTGGGCAAGTACTGGGCGGGACGATGGTGCAGCGGTAGAGTTGCCGACGCCAAAGACCCATGTTGAATCCTGACTACGGGTGCTGTCTTGGAGTTTGTACGATCTCCCCGTGACCACGTGGGTTTTCCCTGGGAGCTCCGGTTTCCTCCCACTTTCCAAAGACATGCAGGTTTGCAGGTTAATTTGGCCTCGGTAAAAATTGTAAATTGACTATGGTGTATAGGATAATGCTAGCGTATGGGTTTTGTTGGTCGGCATGGATTTGGTGTGCCAAAGGGCCTATTTCCATACTGTATCTCTAAACTAAACTACTGAAAATCCCCATGGATTCTGAGGGAGCCCTAATTACATTTTAAAATATTTTCTTCTCCCCACAGTATGCCAAGTATGAATAGACTTAATTTGAACTCAGAAATACAATAATGAAATTAAGTGAACAATTATATGAAACACCTGAACACTAATCAATGGCTTCAGATGATTTACGATGTGAATTTCTGGCCTGAATTCTGGGGGCATCGAGGTCTCCTCGCTGTCATTGTATTCTTCAAATCACCATTTCTTCATTCTGATTTCAAGTTTTAGCCATTGTTTGTGCAGCTGCCAGCACTCTATGCCCGGGAGCAGTCAAAGCACCTATGACTGTGATGCACATTGACATTCACCAAAGGGCACACATGCCTTGTAACAAACACAAAAGGACACAAAGAAGCAGAACTTAGCACACTAATGTCATTCGTCATGATTAAATAAAAGACACGAGCAATAAAAGTGCTTAATCCCATTTTTGCAAATGTGTTCTTTGGTAGCCCAGTTACATATATTTAGAGAGTCCCTCTGCACAGAATTAATGATTGCAGATGAAATACAGTGTAGGAATAATTCTTCTTTTGTACGGTATGTTACTGAATAACATTACTGCTGTCAGACAATAAATTATTAATGCTGGTAAAAGGAGTTTTCACAACGGTTAAGTCTTTTGCTCGTCAACATTGATTGCTTTTTACAGTATTACCAAACTTGTGCAGTAACCTTTCTGACAATCAATTTCAAATAAAGAACTTCTGAAATTTAACCTGTACAAAGAATTAAACAAAAACAAACTGCACTCATCATTGCTTCTATTTGAAATGGCTGAAAAGGACTGTTAAAGTACATTATATTAAGCTGTACATTCTGACATAAACACTGTTTTAATATGCATGTAAACTAAACAATTAACAGTTATGTAGTTCAAGTGTCATAGAACTTTACAGCAGGGACACAGGCCCTTCGGCCCAACTTGTCCATGCCAACCAAATTGCCTAACCGAGCTATTCGGCCTTGTCTGCACCTGGCCCATATCCCACCAGCCGTTTCTATCCAGGTACCTATCCGGGTATCTTTTAAATGTAATAATTGTACATGCCTCTACCACTTCCTCCGGCAGCTCATTCTATGTGTGCGCCACCCTCTGTGTGGAAACACTGCCTCTTGGGTCCCTTTTAAATCTTTCCCTCTCATTCAAACCGGTGCCCTCTACTACTGGACTCCCCTGGGGAAAAGACTGTGGCTATTCATCTTATCTATGTCCCTCATGATTTTAAATATCTCAGAAAGTCACCCCTCAGACTCGTACACATCAGAGAAAAAAGACCCAGTCTATCCATCCTTTCCCTATAACTCAAACCCTCCAGATTTAATAATATCCTTGTCATTCTTTTTTTCCCTCCTTTCCAGTTTAATGACATCCTTCATAAAATAGGGTGACCAGATCTGTAAACAGTACTATCTTGCACAGTTGTAACATGATATCCCAACTCCTGTACTCAATACCAAAGATCCTATAGCAAGCAAGATAGATCACTCTTGATAGATAATGGCCATGTTAGCCCTGACTGAAGCCTGAATGAAGTAATGGATGAAGAATTATATACAATAGATCACGAATATATCTCCAATGAAGAATATCTTGCTTAATACTCCACTCATTTTATTGATTTTTTATTTCTTTCTTATTTATTTTTCTTTTTATTATTTCTCTTTACTTCCTACTGTTATAAAATAATAAAAAATATAGAAGTATAAATAAGAATGACTGTAAATTTTAAAAAATCTTAAGAATGTATGTGACGAATAATATGTTTCCTTTTTTTTCGATTTTATATTATTTCTTCTTAATATGTATTTACTTCTAATAAAAATATTTTACAAAAAAAAAAGATAGATCACTCCATGAAAAAGACGTAGTACGGTCATGGGCAAATTCATGGATAATTTTCTGCCCCATTTCCGTAACCAGATTCTGTCTCCGCACCAAAGATCCCGTAGCAGAGCAAAGATACTAGTGCGGAGACAGAAGCCGGTTACAGAAACATCCTTGTAAAAATAAAAGTTATTTGGTAAAAATCTCCTCATTTTCAGAATTATAATTTATTAACACAAACTGTTCCACCGCAACGTTGATTACACTGCGAGTCGGGTCGGGTAGGGTTACTGAAATGGATGAAAAAAAGGCCCACGTTCCGCTCCGTTGCGTACTACACGTCAGCCCATTGAATTTAGTGGTCTATCTTGCTTGCTATAGGATCTTTGCTCAATACCTTGACTGATGAAACAAGTGTGCCAAACATCTTGTTCACCACCCTGACTATCTGCATTGTCACGTTCATGGAACTATGTACCTGCACCTTGAGCGCTTTCCATTCTACATCACTTCCCAGAGCTTTGCCATTTACTGTGCAAGTCTTGCCCTGTTTATCTTACCAAATGCAACACCTGGGACATACTTGAATTAAACTCCATCTACTATTCCTTGACCTATTGACTCAGTCAATAAAGATCCTGTTGTAAACGTAGATATTCTTCTTCATTATCCACAACTTCATTAATTTGAATGCCGTTCGCAGATCCGACCACGTGGCATACCACTTGAAGACTTAGTCTAAAAAACCCTCTGCCACCATTCTCTGTCTCCAGCCTTCAGAGCAATTCTTTATACAAGACACAAAGAGCTGACTGAACGTTTCTCTGATGGTCCTTCACCTACACTTTTCCTGCAGTTGCTGCCTGAGGCTGTGGTGGATATAGTTTTGTGAATAAAGGAGGAGGACCTTGACTTTGAAATTTGTGTTAAATTCTATTGTGTATTGTGTGTTCTTTTTAAGTGTATCGCTGCTGGCAAATTCATTTCACTGCACCTTCGGGTGCATGTGACGAATAAAATTGACTTTGCCTTTGACTTCCTACACGCTTTTAAAAAACCCAATCAAATTTATAAAACTATCTTTCCAATACACAAAACAATGCTGACCATCCCTAATCAATGCCCGAGCTAAGATTGCAGCACCCTTGTGTTTCCTAACCATTGCTTGCATTTCCAAATTCGTGCAGAATTCCTCTCAGAGTCCCTGTTATCTGCAAAGAAACAATTTACATTTGTAATTTGCACCTTTTGCCTGTTCCATTTTGAAGAATAATATATTTTGAATAAAAATATCCATACATGTGCTTTCATCTAATATGCTGTTTGTCTCTTGCAATTTATTAGTATTTGTAATATGTACAGGTAACTTGAAGATGCCACATCAAATAGCAAAGCAATAACATTCAGAAGTGGTGATGCCGATTCATCAGTTATAATACCAGTAACAGGTTAAAAAAAAGCCATTTATGTTTACAAGGTAATACTTTACTGCAACGTTTTGTGGATTTAATTGAATTTCCAAAGAAGAAAAAAAGTTTAATAATGTGCATTGGTTGACTCCAGTTTTATAGTTGCAAGTGTTTGGCTGGGTTCCTGAAAGCTATTACAATAACAGGGTGGCACGGTGGTGCAGGGGTGGAGTTGCTGCCTTACAACATTTGCAGCGCTGGAGCCCCCAGTTCGATCCGACTACGGGTGCTGTCTTTCCGGAGTTTGTACGTTCTCCCAGTGACGACTTAGTTTTACTAGAGATCTTTGTTTTCTCCCCATACTCCAAAGACGTACAGGTTTGTAGGTTGATTGGCTGGTAGGATAGTGTTAATGTGGGGGGATCTCTGGTCATTGCAGCCTCGGTGGGCTGAAGGGCCTGTTTCCGTGCTTTATCTCTAAACTGTGGCAGTTTCCCCAGACACTGCGGAGGAGCCTGTGTATTTGTGGCAAATGCAAGCAATTGGCTGTTAGGTTAGGGGGCTGCAGATCAGCATGGTCAGTGACCCTTTCAACTCTTTTAGCGAAATAATATTGTTTTAAAGCCATCTAAGCAAACAGTGGTCACTTTAAAATTTTAAATGAAATCTCACCTCTCCTCAATGTTCCAAGAGTGAATAGGCTAAAGTTGCACCCAACATAGCAATGGCAAAATGTTGGAAAATCCATCAATTACACAGTTCAATCACTCAATTAAAGATGGTCTGTAGCTAAGCCTTACTAAATAAGGAGGTGCAATGTTCTTTACGGGATATTGTTTGTACTTCTCAGTTAATATACTGCTGTCGATGCTTACACAGTGGCCTCCTTCATACTGTGGCCTCCATACTGTGGCCTCCATACTGTGGCCTCCATACTGTGGCCTCCATACTGTGGCCTCCATACTGTGGCCTCCTCCATGTGGCTTCCTCCATACCGTGGCTTCTTCCACACTGGTAAAGCCAATATACACCCAACAGTGAAATCTGGAACACACTGCCTGAAAAGGTGTTGGAGGCAGATACTCTCACAGCATTTATGAGATATCTGAATGAGCATTTGAATTGTCATGGCATCAAACGTTGTGGACCAAGTGTGAGTAATTTAATTAGTTAAAATTAGTATAGCCGGGTACTTGATGGTGGGCATGGACTCATTGGGATGAAGGGCGTCTCTGTGCTGTCTTTGTGAGACACAATGATAGACTTTCTAATGGTCTTGTACCTGCTTTGTTAAGGATTCATTTAAGCCTCAACCTAAATTTGCTGATACACTAAGGTCAGGTATTCATTACCATGTCACTGTTTGAAGAAATACACAGTTTTATAGCTTCCTCGGAATTTGAGTATCAATTATAATCTGTTACCCTTAGCAGTGTTCCATCCATGTCATTACAAGTTATGGATGGCTGCTGGGAAGTTTGTGTTCTGTTGCCTGCAATGTTTCCAAGGGCATATCATGGCCTTTATGCAAAAAAGAAGCTCTTTCCGAAATTTGGATTGGGTGCATGCATACAGATACATGTTAATGGCCATGTTAGTCAAGGTAATCATAGAACCAATATCAGCAACAATATTGATGGTGTGTGAATAGTCTTCCCTGTCAATATCATAGTATGCGATTCGAAGGATAATCTGCGTGACCAGCCTTGTAACACAAAGGAGAGCAAAGCTCATTGAAACTGTAATCAAGAGGACAATAGATTTTCTTTTCTGAGCTCTGAAAGAAAGCGAATTTGCTGAGTTGCCAACGCCCTTCACTTCACAAGAGTGGTGCACCTTATTACTCTGAACAATCAGCCTTAGTGTCAATCCATTTAATGTAACAATGATTATAAGTGGAACAATATAATCAAAAACTGTTTGAAACCACACCAGACCATGTACAAAAAAAGGTGAGATGTTTTGTTTGTAAACACATTCATGTAGAAATCTCTGCATTTCAGTAACATTGATGGGTCCAGGACTGGCTTGAGATTGATTAGACCAATAGTAGGGAATAGCAAGCAAGTAACTTAAGACAAAAGTGAGAGTTATTGCAATGATAGTACTTCTTGAGGTGCATGATTTGGTTTTGAGTCGGAAGCTGTTTATGGCAATGAAACGTTCAACTGTGAAGGTCACCACAAGCCAGACAGAAGCATTGTACGCACCATAATTGAAAATGTCTCTCATAGTGCACCATGGTTCTCTTGCCCAAAATGGTTCATGGACATGGAACCTGAGGACGAGCTCAAATATTACAATTAGTAAAAGCACCAGGGTGTCTGCTGCCGATATTGCCATTAAATAGTAAATACTTGAGCGAGAAATCATACAATTCCTTTGCCATAAAACTAGGAACGTCATAATGTTTGCTGAAAAATAAAATAAAACAAATTAACAGCACATTTATTGTAGTCACATTGTTGCAGAAATACATTTTGCAATTTAGATTTAAAATTTTTTGATTAGGTTTCCTTGGAACGCAGGATGATAGGTTATATTAGCGTACAAAATCATGAAAGGAATAAATCAGGTAGATGCACAGAGTTTCTTGCCCAGAGTAGGGGAAATCAAGAACCAGTTGACATAGGTTTAAAGTGAGGGGGGGAAAGATTCAATAGGAACCTGAAGAGTAACTTTTTCAACCAAAGGGTGGTGACCATATGGAATGAGCTGCTGGAGGAGGTAGTTGAGGCGGGTATTATTGCAGCGTTGAAGAAATATTTAGACAGGTACATGGTTAAGACAGGTTTAGAGAGATATGGGCCATCACAGGCAGGCGGGGCTAGTGTAGATGGGACATGTTGTTAGTATGGGCAAAATTGACCGAGGAGTCCGTTTCCATGCAGCATAACTTTATTTTTTAAAACATTAAATCAAACCAAATGTCATGTTTTGAGTATATAGTTTAGTTGAAAGCCTGTGAAATGAAGCAAACTTTACTGTCAAAGATAGATTTGTTTGGATGAGATGCAGATTAAGGTTTAGATTAATTTATTGCCATATATAGCAGGGTGCAATGAAATTCCTTGTTCGCATGAAGCTCATTAAGTAAACAGTATACATGCAAGAATGATAAATACAACAATAAATATGAGTGCAAAACAGAATGGTGCAATGCAATCTATAATCTTTATTGATATCACACACCTTCTGGTTTATCTTAATGGTTTAAATGCATGTAAAGAACCCAAGGCATTATTTGCAAACAAGTAAGGATTCTTCCAATGTCTTGACCAACGTTCTTCTACCAAGATCAGTGAAAAAAAGGATCAGTTGGTTATTCAGAATGTTCCTTGTGGGATCTTGTTATTTGAAGGAACGGTAGCGCAGCGACAGAGTTGCTGCCTGACAGCGCCAGGGACCCGGGTTTGATCCTGACTAAGGGTGCTTGTCTGGATGGTTTGTATGTTTTCCCTGTGAACTGCCTGGGTTTTCTCCAGGATCTCCAGTTTCCTCCCACATTCCAAAGACGTACAGGTTTATAGGTTAATTGGCTTGGTGAATTGTTCCTGGTGTGTAAGATAATGATAGTGTGTGGGGATTGCTGGTTGGTGTGGACTCGGTAGGCCGAAGGGCTAGTTTCCGCGCTGTATCCCTAAACTAAAAAGAATTGTCCTTATGTTTCAAAAAAAGTCATTGAACTTAAGTAAAATGCTTTGCATTATGTATAGGAAACTTGATACAAATAAAAGTTTGTAAGATAAACATGGTGTTTGGGTTAAGACTTTTCCAATGTTCAAAATCTTATGAATATATTTTTGTTAAAATATTAGAATGCAGAATAACAACAGGATGCTGTACAATAATGGGTTTTATCTAGCATTAGCCTCCTGCTTGCGACAAAGTGCCAGCTTCACTATGATGAAAATTACTTTTGATAAGATCTGTCTTTGATTTGTAACAGTTAAAAGTTTATTTAAGGCAGCTCTACTCTTGGATGATATGATCAGAGGATAAGCTGTGGTAATTGAGTCCTCAAGAGGCCACATGGTCAATTAATAATACATTCCTCCCAGTTTCAACCCCATCTTCTTTGTCTGCAAACAGTCTCTCAGGTTTACGGAGATCTTCCCATCAGTGCTATGAAATACTTAAAAAATGTATTTGACTGTCTTATAATATTTTAAGCAAAACGGTATTAATAATCAAATGCATTTATAATTCATGCCCAAATTACTGCTATTAATAATTTATGAACACGTTCCCTGCTGCAGCCTCGTCACCAGACACTTAAATCAAAAGTATATCTTCAGAGATAAATTGAACTATTTGATTAATGCAATTTATTTAATACTATAATTCTATCCATTTATATGGCAGCTGAGATAATATGATCCTAAAAGCTTTGGATGGCCTCTCCTTACGACTTTTCTGTGGAGTTAATGACTTGAAATGTAGAGAGGCGTTCTGCTCACAACCCTGCTTTAAAGCTGACCTATTTATGTTCTCTGAAATTACGATTTAGCATCAGACATGTTCTGCACACTGCATCATCATTATGTCATTATCAGGTTTTTGTTGTTCACTTTAGAATTAAAGCTGAAGACAAATGGTGGATACCAGACACTAGCAGAAATACAATATCATCACAGAATATGCAGGTAAACAGCCTTACAACCCTGCTTTAAACATATGTGCATGGGACAATATTATATTGCTACGATGCCTCTAAATCATTTTAATAAGTTTAAAGTACTTCAGTGTACTCACATGGAATTCCGATCACAGCAAGAAGAGGGTAGAACACTTTCTGTAGCATTATCATCCAATGGTCTCCATCCATTTTTAATAATGAGGTTTCCCGACTCAAGCAGACATGTTCACTAAGCCTGGAGTCTCATCACTTTAGATATTTGAAAGATATTTTATTGCTTTATTAACTTTCTCATTTCTGTCAGCAAACACAGCAATACTAGCTTTAATTTAATGTGTGTAAGTAGAAGTCATAGCTGAACCCCAGTATTAATGGTTGCCAGGATAATCAGGAAGGTGAACAATTTAATTCTAGGCACCCGATGCAATGATATCATAAAGATGATAAATGATTAAAATTACTCCCATTATACCACCGTGCCACCCTCCAATTGCCGAGTCTCTCTGGCAGATGGCGTACTAATAAACTGGATGGTGTGTGTACTTCAATTTCCTTTACAGTGACTTTGTTTTATTGTCTCTTCTGCCATATAGTTTACTCTGGATATTTGAAGGTTTGTTTACAAAATCAAATAACTTTATTGTGTAAGTGAGATGCACTGAAATATAATATTTTCTTGGATCAAACACTTTTGATCATTTACCAGTTGATGTAATGAAACACCCACACTTCTAACAAAAGTTTCCCAGCGGTGATGTCTGGAAGTTGCTGGTAAATTCCAGCACTTTGTGCCAGACTACCTGTGTTTACCCATCCTGTAAGGGGGAGAGGGGGTGTGTGGGGGAAAGGGGAGTGTGAGGAAAGGGGGTTGGGGAAAGGGGGTGTGGGGAAAGGGGGGTGTGGGGAAAGGGGGGTGTGGGGAAAGGGGGGTGTGGGGAAAGGGGAATGTGGGGAAAGGGGATTGGGGAAAGGGGGGTTGGGGAAAGGGGGGGGTGTGAGGAAAGGGGGGTGTGGGGAAAGGGGAATGTGGGGAAAGGGATATTGGGGAAAGGGGGGTTGGGGAAAGGGGGGGTGTGGGGAAAGGAGGGGTTGGGGAAAGGGGGGTGTGGGGAAAGGGGGGTGTGGGGAAAGGGGAGTGTGAGGAAAGGGGGTTGGGGAAAGGGGGGTTGTGGAGAAAGGGGGGGGTGTGGGGAAAGGGGGGTGTGGGGAAAAGGGGAATGTGGGGAAAGGGATTGGGGAAAGGGGGGTTGGGGAAAGGGGGGGGTGATGGGGAAAGGAGGGTTGGGGAAAGGGGGTGTGGGGAAAGGGGGGTGTGGGGAAAGGGGGTGTGGGGAAAGGGGGGTGTGGGGAAAAGGGGGGTGTGGGAAAGGGGGTGGATGGTGGGAGGAGGGGGAAGGGGGTGTGGGGAAAGGGGGTGTGGGGAAAGGGGGTGGATGGCGGGAGGAGGGGGAAGGGGGGTGTGAGGAGGGCTCGCACTCTGCTCACCCCGCACCTTCAGCTTTCGGCCTCACGCAGCAGATCCCGGTCCCACTCCGGCCTCACTCAAAGGCTTTTGGCTGGTCGTGCTGGTCGCCGGAGAAGTAGTCTGCAGGCTGCTCACTCTCTGCGGGCTGCGCACTCTGCGTGGGGTGCTCAACACCCCCCCCCCCCCCCATCAGCTTTTTATTTTCCTCGCCACATTATTGACAGCGGGTTATTGAAGGGGCGTTTTGTACGATTTTTAAACCTTCATAACATTTGTTCTAATTCACTGAGAGCAGAGGAGAATGGTGAGTAAGGTGGCGAAAAATCGTAGCGCTATGGGGGATCGTTTTTGCGCAAATTTAATTACAACGCAGACCGGAAGTGGTCAAGATGAGAGTTTTAGTAATAGTATAGATGTCCCGAATAGAATAATGAAATTCTTACTTGCAGCAGCACAACAAAATATGTAAACATAGTACTCTAATACGAGAAAAAAATACTTAAAATGTAGAGACGTTCTGCTCACAACTCTGCTTTAAAGCTGACCTATTTGTGTTCTCTGAAAATATGAGAAAAAAAAGCTCAGTATATGTGAGTGTATATACACACACACACATAAAAACAAACAATAATAGTGCAAAAAGACAAAGCCAATACCCCAAAGTCTATCTAGTTCAGAGCTTTTTAGTAGCCTGATGGCTGCAGGGAAGGAGCTGTTCTTGAACCTGGACTGCAGTTTAAAGGGGCTGTCCCACTTGGGCGACCTAATTGGCGAGTTTAGAAGAGTTTAGGGGAGTTTGAAAAAAATGACATGTTGAAGACCTCCTTCGACTATGTAGAAGACCGCCTTCGATTATGTTGAAGACTAGCTTCGACGAACTTCAGGAAAATTGGACACCGAATAGTGGAGAGTGAAGTCGACCTCCTTCGACCTCCCTTAGACTATGATGAAGACTATCTACGACTACCTTCGACTACCCTCAAATACCTACGACTAGCATGCTGACCTACTACGACCTACTACCACTAAACCTACGATTAAAAGAAGTATCGATATTTTCCATGGGGACCTTTTTTTACTTGCAGGCATTTTTCAACAAGCGACCTAGCTGAGGCCTCAAGTACGCGGGGACCACTCTCGAGCATGAGGGAGAGTTACAAAGACCTCCTGCGATCTCGTGTCGACCATGCTGCGAGTATGAGTCGAGGGCAAACTCGCCAGAACTCGCGGATTAGGTCGCCCAAGTGGGACAGCCCCTTCAGACTCCTATATCTTCTTCCCAATCGCAGGAGTGAATGGAGTGCATGGCCACGGTGGTGTGGGTCTGGCTGCCTTTCTGAGTGATGGTGTTTCAACTATTCAAATATGAATCTAGTTTTACTTGACTTTTGCATTGTTTGAAGGATCTTGGTATAATAGATAATTAGTCACAGGGCATGAGAGACGTTCACTCAGGATCATTCACTGAATGAGTCTTAGGTGAGATTCTGGGTGTTTTCTCTGGATGTGTTGATTTAACCAAGACCCAGACAGGTTTCACTGATTCGGTTTTTACATCTTCATGGCAAGGTACAATTTGAGATGATCTCAGTGCTTTCTTCCAGTAATTTAATCAAATCATGAATGATTATGTGGAAAGAATGGAATTATTTTATACTGCTCACGACATTGGGAAAGGGAAGAAGTTATCTCCGTACATTTTAAAGAAATTTTTTACAGCAATGAGGAAATTGAGCACAGGTTAAAAAAACACAAAGTGCTGGAGTGACTTAGTGGGTCAAGTGGGTGATGCAACATTTCAAGTCGGGACACATCTTCAGATTGAAATAGAAAGATCCCAACTCAAAATATTCCCTCCACTGATACCGTCTGACCTGAGTTGCTCCAGCATTTCATGTTTTGTTCAAGATTCCAACATCTGCAGTCTCTTGTGTCTCCATGTATAGATTAATTTTGGTTAATTTAGTTGGACTTGGAATAATATTTTGAATGATTTGAAATTGTTTCTGTGGGAGTTAATTTAAAAACTAATTCTTTTTTTTCTCAAAATGTTATAATTTATTTAATTTTAATGGTTTTGACAGCTTCTGTGGGTATATACAAAAGCATGGCAGCTTTGACAGGAAGCAAAGTTGGTTTCACACTCAGTCTTATTATGGGTAGCATTTGACTGCTTTGGCCCTTTATGAGACCCAAGTGCCAAGCAGGACTTAGCTGATCATGTCTAGACATGATTCCAGCAATTTGATGTCCATGAATTCCAAAGCAGGTGGAATATTGGGAAAATAGAATTGCAAGTGTGGGTGACAGTGCCATACTCAGCAAAATCCTAGCCAGGGTAATTTCAGGATAATGCGCCCAGTACTATTTTTATCACAGTAAATTACCTTTTAAAATGTAATCATTATTGTTCATACAAACAACATTCCTTATTGATGTCTAAAGATTTTTCATCTATTCATCTTCATAAGTTATAGGAGCAGAATTAGGTCATTCCGCCCATCAAGCTTACTCCGCCATTATCATGGCTGATCTATCCTTCCTTCTCAACCCCATTCTTCTGCCTTCTCCCCATAACCCCTGACACCCATACTAATCAAGAATCTATCAACCTCCACCTTAAAAATATCCATCAACGGGCTCCACAGCTTTCTGTGGCAATGAATTCCACAGATTCACCACCCTCTAACTAAAGAAAATCTTCCTCATCTCCTTTCCAAAGGTACTTCCTTTTACTCTGACGCTCTGGTCTCTGGTCCTAGGCTTTCCCACTAGTGGAAACATCCTCTTAACATCGACTCTATCCAGGATATTGTCAGTATGTTAAGATTTTACGTTTATTGCTGGTGCAATTTTGGGTTGCACTCAAAAAGCTACCAAATTGGTTAAAACAAAGTTTATACAGCGTAAGGGTAGTTTGCAGAGAAGGAATGGGTAATGTACAGCTTCCAATGGGCACACACCCAATCCAGCTCAGCTGTCAACATTTGGCAGTCAGCAGAGAAGATAAACCGCCCTTAAAGGCACTTTTCATACCAGCCAAACTGTGACACACAAGTGGCCCCTGACATGAGGAGAAAAAGCAATCCATGATAGTTTGAGAGGGACACATACAGTGCCCTCCATAATGTTTGGGCCAAAGACCCATCATTTATTTATTTGCCTCTGTACTCCACAATTTGAGATTTGTAATAGAAAAAAATAACATGTGGTTTAAGTGCACATTGTCAGATTTTTAAAAAGGCCATTTTTATACATTTTGGTTTCACCATGCAGAAATTACAGCAGTGTTTATACAGTCCCCCCATTTCATGGCACCATAACGTTTGGGATACAGCAATGTCGTGTAAATGAAAGTAGTCATATTTAGTATTTTGTTGCATATCCTTTGCGTGCAATGACTGCTTGAAGTCTGCGATTCATGGGCATCAGGAGATGCTGGGTGTCTTCCCTGATGATGCTCTGCCAGGCCTGTATTGCAGCCATCTTTAACTATGCTTGTTTTGTGGGCTAGTCCCCTTCAGTTTTCTCTTCAGCATATAAAAGGCATGCTCAATTGGGTTCAGATCGGGTGATTGACTTGGCCACTCAAGAATTTACCATTTTTTAGCTTTGACAAACTCGTTTGTTGCTTTAGCTGTATGTTTGGGATCATTGTTTTGCTGTAGAATGAACCGCTGGCCAATGAGTTTTGAGGCATTTTTTTGAACTTGAGCAGATAGGATGTGTCTAAACACTTCAGAATTCATTATGCTCCTAGCATCAGCAGTTGTATCATCAATGAAGATAAGTGAGCCAGTACCTTCAGCAGCCATACATGCCAGGCCATAACCCACCACCGTGTTTCGCAGATGAGGTGGTATGCTTTGGATCTTGGGCAGTTCCTTCTCTCCTTCATACTTTAGTCCTGCCATTACTCTGATATAAGTTAATCTTCGTCTCATCTGTCCACAAGACCTTTTTCCAGAACTGTGGTTGCTCTTTTAAGTACTTCTTGGCAAACTGTAACCGACCATCCTATTTTTGCAGCTAACCAGCGGTTTGCATCTTGCAGTGTAGTCTCTGTCTTTCTGTTCATGAAGTCTTCTGAAGACAGTGGTCATTGACAAATCCACACCCAACTCCTGAAGAGTGTTCTTATCTGTCGGACAGGTGTTTGGGGATTTTTCTTTATTACAGAGAGAATTCTTCTGTCATCAGCTATGGAGCTCTTCCTTGGCTTGCCAGTCATTTGCCAGTGCTCTCTCTCTTCTTAATGATGTTCCAAACAGTTGATTTCGGTAAGCCTAAGGTTTGGCTGATGTCTCTAAGTTTTATTCTTGTTTCTCAGTCTCATAATGGCTTCTTTGACTTTCATTGTCACAACTTTGGTTTTCATGTTGATTAACAGCAATAAAAGTTTCCAAGATGATGGAAAGACCGGAAGAAAAACTCGATGCTGAGCTTTCTTATACCTGCATGAAGTATTACAAACACCTGAGCAATTACAAACACCTGTGAAGCCATGCATCCCAAACATTAAGGTGCCCTGAAATGGGGGTCTATGTAGAAACACAGCTGTAAATTCTACATAGCGAAACCAAAATGTATAAAAATACTATTTAACAAAATCTGACAATGTGCACTTTAACCACATGTAATTTTATTCCAATTACAAATCCCAAATTGTGGAGTATAGAGGCAAATAAATAAATGATGGGTCTTTGTCCCAAACATTTTGGAGGACACTGTAAGTGTGAATAAATGTAAAATATGCAACAAGGGAGGTGTTCTACATTAACTAGCGTAATAAACCTGTTACGAACTAAGGAATCAGGCACAAATCGTGGCTGGAGCGATCTCCAAGAATGAGAACCACACATTCACACGATTATTCCATCCACCAGATTCCATTATCCCACTTTTTCCTAGACCATTCCTTCACCATACCTTCTTCCCATAACCCCTGACACCAGTACTAATCAAGAATCTATCAATCTTCGCCTTAAAACTATCCATTGACTTGGCCTCCACAGCCTTCTGTGGCGATAAATTCCAGATTCACCATGACTAAAGAATTTTCTCCTCATCTCCTTTCTAAAGGTATGTCCTTTTATTCCGAGGCTATGACCTCTGATCCTAGCAAATGGAAACATCCTCTCCACATCCACTCTATCTAGCCAACTGGTCCCCAGTAAAGATGCTCCACATCAGCAGATAGCTCTCTTGCATGAGTAGCGACCAAGATGTTTCCGTAGTTGTGAGCCTCATCTAAGGCCAATGTGGCAGTATGGATGCATGGACCTAACCTCTAAACCTCTGGCATAGATTCCCTATGCCTCTGCACTCATGCTCTGTACTCATGACTGAGACTTGAGGCATCTAATCGACTTTGCTCACCTCGTTCAACAGGATCAGAGGTATGGCATGATTGCAGGAGCAGAGAAATATCCCATACATGCACAATGCTTTATTCTTCTGCTGAGATAGTTCTGACATCTGAATCCAAGGAAAAGATTGACGAAAGCAAGAATTGGGGCTGTTAGCAAGTTAGCTACAAGCTAATTGTAAATTAGGTTTACCTGCATTCAGTGAGATAAACCTAATAGCATTAGTTAAGCTGTCTGTTCTATAGACTGGGCCAATTGCAGGCAAATAGAACTAGCCTAGATGGGGCATGATGGTCAGCATGGACAAGTTGGGCTGAAGGACTTGTTTCCATGCTGTATGACTATGACTCTAATTAGGTCAACTAATACCAATAGAATCACCCCCAAAATGTGAATAAGGACTTTTTGAGAACAATCATTAGTATGGAGCTTTGAGCTTCTGTGTAGGTCAATATGCAGAACTATACATTGCACTAATAATGACATTATTAGATGTGTATCGGTCATGTATGCTAATGGATTGCAGTTAGTGCAACTTCACCCAGAACTGATTGCAAGCAATAATTTACTCCTGGTAAAATCAAATTGGAGCACTTCAAAACAAACCACTTTAAACAATCCAATTCCGAGGAATCAGTCTGAAGAAGAATCCAGACCCAAAATGTCTGTCCATTTCCCTCCACAGATGCTGCCTGACCTGATACGTTCCTGCAGTAGTTTATTCTTTTACTCAAGATGCCTGAATCCCGGTGGATCTTGATCCAAGTAGGGTCCTGATCCAAAATGTCACCTATCCAGCAAATGCAAAATTGCTGTCTGATCCATCAAGTTACTCCAGCACTTTGAGGGTTTTCCTGCTTATGGATACTGCTTTTTGCTGCTTTACACGCCCTCTTGAAAAAGAAATTGTATTCACCAATATTCACCAAAGAAATACAATATAAAGGGGGGAATTGTGATTTTCAACAGCATTGCAATTTAATAGTAAGATTAAACGAGAACTTACCAAGTTTGAACTTTGATCATTATTTTATTTTATTTTTTGTTAAATATTTTTATTAATTGTAAATACATATTAATAGAAAATACTTCTTACATACATTCGTAATATTATTAATACTAACATTTAAGACTTATTTATATTTCTATACATTTTTTTTCACAAGTAAGAAAAGATAGAGAAAAATAACATAGAGATAAGAAATCAAAAATAAAGAAGTGAATGGAGTATTAAAAAGTTATCCATCGTTGGAGATATATCCATGATTTGTTATACGTATTTCTTCATCTATTCCATTATTCAGGTTTCAGTCAGGCTCTCACACCGAGCCATTTTGACCCTTTAGATATTCAATGTATGGAGACCATATTCCTCTGAAAAGATCCAACCTGTCCATTAGGACAAGCCTCAATCTTTCCAGATGGAGTGTCTCCGACATTCCTGTAATCCATATTTTGATTGTGAGGGATGTAGGACCTTTCCAGAGTTTTAATATTAATTTTTTCCCAATTATTAAACTATAATCAATAAAAATTCTTAAATTCTTCAATTGATTCGTTGTTATTAATTGATCTGTTTCCAGTATTCCCAGTATTATTAACTTTGAGTTAGGAGTCAGATTCATATTAACAACATTCGAAATTATCCTAAATATTTCTATCCAAAATTTTGTAATTTTTAGACAATTTGTAAATGAGTGTGTCAAGTTAGCTTCTAAGTTTATCACATATGGCAGATACATTTGAAAAAATGTTATGTAGTTTGGATTTTGAGTAATGTCGTCTATGTAATATTTTAAATATATGATATCAATTTTTCTGTGTCCGGATGTTTATTTAGACATTCATCTAAAATTTCTGTCTTTCTATTTCTAATTTCCTGTGTTTGCTTTTACATAGTCTCTAATTTGTAAGTATCTAAAATAATCTTTTGAATGTAATCCATAAATTTGTTGTAATTCTTGAAAAGAAAGGAAAGAATTTTCCCTGTAGAGATCTCCCATCTTATTAATTCCCTTATTTTTCCATTTGCCTTTGTCCATCATTGAGGGTTAAATGTAACAATATTTACAATGGTAAGGGCTAGTGGTATACATTCCAATTTTAATGTTTTCTTTATTAGTTTCCAGATACGTATTCCACTTTCTATTATAGGGTTTTCGCTATAGGTTTTCTTACCTAGATTAATATTGGCAAATATTATCGAGCTAATTTCAAAAGGCGAACAATCTTCTTTCTCCATTTTTAACCAAATTGATTGTTTATCTGTCTCTACTAACCAAAAATTCATATTTTTAATATTAATTGCCCAGTAATAAAACATAAAGTTTGGTAGTGCTAGATCTCCATTTATTTTTGATTTACATAAATGGTTTTTATTTATTCTATGGCTCTTATAATCCCAGATAAAGTTGGTAACTAAAGAGTCCACCTTCCTAAAGAAATTTTTAGGAAGATATATCGGAATCAATTGGAAAAGATATAGTAATTGCGGAAGAAAAATCATTTTTATTGCAATCATTTTACCTAGCATTGAGATGGGTAGTGTTTTCCAATATAAAATGTTCTTATTTAATTTATTCAATAAGTGTGGGAAGTTGGATTTAAATAAAGAATCGAATCTTTTTGTTACATAAATTCCAAGATATTTAATTTTTTCGTTTGTTATCTTAAAAGGAAATTGTTGTAATATATGTAAGTTATTTACCATTATTGGCATGAGTTCACTTTTATTCCAATTAATACTATATCCTCAAAAAGACCCAAATTCAGTTATTAATTTTAATAAATTTTGGATACTAATTTCCGGTTTTGTAAAATAAAGTAATACATCATCCGCATATAAGGAGATTTTATTTTCAGTATCTCTGGTATCATACCCACATATTTCAGGATGTGATCTCACACGTTGAGCTAATGGTTCTATTGCAAGTGCAAATAGTAAGTGGGGATAAAGGGCAACCTTGTCTGCAGCCTCGAGATATATTGAATTTAGTTGATAGCATTTGATTTGTTATTATTCTGGCTGTTGGATTAGTGTATAATAATTTGACCCAAGTAATAAACTTCTCTCCCAATTTAAAAGTTTCCATAACCGAAAACAAGTAAGAACATTCGACCTGGTCGAAGGCTTTCTCCGCATCTAACGAAATAACTACTAGATCTTTATTAATACCTCTTTTCGAATATATAATATTGAATAAACGTCTCAGGTTATATGAGGAATATCGTTTTGGTATAAATCCTGTTTTATCAGGGTGAATTAATTCAGTAATAACTGTACTTAGCCTTTGTGCTAATATTTTAGTTAATATCTTTTGATCAGTATTTAAAAGAGCTATAGCTCTAAATGATCCTGGGTCATCCAGATCTTTGTCTTTTTTAGGTATAAGTGTTATAATAGATTAATTTAAACGTTTCTGGTAGCTTCTGCTGGGTATAAATATATTCATAGAGTGTCTTCAAGCGTGGTGCAATCAGATCATAAAAATGTTTTATAAAATTCCCGAGCCAATACCATCTGGTCCCGGTGTTTTACCCATTTTTTAATGATCTGATAGAGTCTTCGATTTCAAACCCATTCAGATTACATTTTTTTTTAAATGCTTCTATTCCTATCCTGTTTTCTGTCGTTTTAGCAGAGTATAAATGTTTATAATATTGCAAAAATCTCTCATTATTATCTTTAGGTTATATATAGGGTTCGCCATTATGTGATTTAATCCTATGGATTATTTTTTCTCCCATTATTTTATGAGGAGTTACGACGAGGGATTACGTGAAGAAGTCCCGCCTGGCGCATGATCGGCATACTTCAAAGCAGCGCATGAAAAACACAGAACCAATAGCCGGAGTAATAGTAAGGCTCAACATAGACTAGAACTACCAGATGATCATTTATTTTATGAGGGTTGGGAGTGGAGGGCACGTAATCCCTCATCGTAACTCCTCATAAAATAACGATCAAACTTCAAACTTGGTAAGTTCTCGTTTAACCTTACTATTTTACTACGGAGTCACGCGAGTGAACTACGTGAAGATTTTGTAGCTCTGTGTTTTTTATGTCGTAGATTCATTCCATACGACACTTTGGCTCAGTCAACACAGTAGTGAGTAAATAATACATCTTTTAAAACATTGCTTTAGTTTATGTAATAAGTCTTTTTCATTATAAAAGAATGAAAGTAATAACCCTTCTATCATAGGGGAAGATTTATAACCAAAGATATAAATCGATAATATAAAACTAAGCAACAATCAAAGAGAACCCAACACTGCGTGTCCAACCCTGGCACCGTGAGAACTGGTTTCTCGTAAACTTTGAAAAGTTTCTTTTACATCATCCTATGGCCTCAAATTTTGATCAAGTGGCCTGTCCTGTGCCTTTGCCGTGGATGTACCTACCTCCCTGGTGGAGTGATTTTTAACATCTCAATGTCTACTGCTGAGTCCCAAAACCTGTTTTAACCATCTAGAATGTAACTATCTAGAATGTAACTATCTAGAACCATCAGTTTGTACTGATACTTATGGTTTTTTGTGTGTGTAATAAGTAGCACTGTCTCACCACCACGGAGACTCTTGCCTATTTCAACATATTGAGTCAATGCTTAACCACACACAATTTTTGGTCGACAGGATATGCTTTAAAATTTACCTTGGTTCCAGCTCCTCCTGGTCTGCTTTGTTTGGTTAAGTCATAAACATAATAAGACAATGTTATCTGTAGCCACATGCATAGTCTAATGTAACATTTGCAACATTTGCACTCTTTGTGCTGATACTAAAGCCATGAGCTTTAAATGTTAACTTCCGAAACAGTGATAGAATTGGAGCCAGTTGCCTAAGCAAAGTCAGGACTATGCTGACCTCCCAAACTTCTGTATTTCTACTTTGGGCAGATTTATATATATATATATTCCTTTCACTTATCGGGATATTAATGGATGAGACCCGATAGATTCATGGTCAGCAATTTGTCCTAAATAGGACGATAAAGCACTATGAGCCCTATTAATGACCCTATCGCTTAGGTGCTGATCAAAAACACAATCCAGCAAGGAACTCCAATAAATCTGATATGTTAGCAGTATGATAAAATATCTTTGACTGTCTACCAAAGACTTCCATTTTCTTTATATAACAAAATATTGTTTTTAATGCTATTTCTCCAAGCTGCAGTTATAACATTTATGGTCCTATCTGACAGTCCAAGCTCTTGTAATGGTCTGGTCAGAACCTGCAGATTAACAAATTCATATGATCATGCCATGGATGAATTTCTGCAACATATTACTACAGCTAGGAATTGTCATAAATGGTTCAATTATCATTCTAAACATCAATGAGAACCATGACTGTGTCCGGTTTGGGCCACCAAACCGCCCGTGGCAGAATCTTGCTATATTTTCATCAGACATTGCCTAATCAGACAGAATGGGGAACATAAAAGAACATATTCCCCCCCCCCCCCCCCCCCCCCCCCCCCCCCCCCCCCCCCCCCCCCCCCCCCCCCCCCCCCCCCCCCATGTATGCGAGAATGCATCCACAGCTACTGCTCCTGGGTTGGGCTCCCATGAGACGTATTTGGGCAATTAGTGATTTAATCTAGACGCAAACAGATCAATGTCAGGTAATCCATACCACTGACAATGTTTTTCAAACTTGTGGATTTAATATCCGTTCTGTATTGTCTTTAAATTTTCGTGATCTGTTGTCTGCCACAATATTGTCTCTCCCTGAGATAGATAGCTGAAAGCCAAATATTCTTAAAGATATACCAATGCCACATCTGGTTAACCAGATAATCACATGATAATGATCTTACTTGACCCATGTGATTGATATATATATGCCACAGCTGTGGTATTGTCTACTTGTAATTGGACATTGCAAATCTTTCATAGTAGAACAATAAGCTTTTAATCCATAAAAGCTCCTAACAACTCCAAATAATTAATACCAAATGTTTGGAGAAATAAGTTTCTTGGACAATCCATCTGCCACCCCCTGGTGTTATTGTCCGTAGCCCCCTAGATAAGGGACGTATCAGATATTAACCTGATAAGAGAAGATATTACACTTGTCTTAGCCCAAAAAACCGAGAATACTTGCTTCAGTTTGCAATGACTGCTGGCTGCTGAGCTAATATGTTTTTAAAGTAGCTTGTGGAACATTCTCAATCCACCACTGTAATTCTGATAAAGCTTCCTTTGGTAATTGCATAGGCTGTCAAAATGGCCTGCACGAACACTCTTCTAGTGCTTGTGTTTTTGCCCTTTGGAGCTTTTGGTAATGCAGTGTGACCAACTCTACTGCAGAAATAGTGTTACTAATTTACCTAAGCTCCTTCTCGGATGGAGGGATAAGGCTTGTCACAAGGCAACGACACACATTTGTAATATTGACACTTTGTCTCTTGGTAAATTTACCGAACATGGTACTGAATCACTCACAAATAGTAAATTGTTTAGAGATGGGCTGAAGCTTAGATTTTGTTGGATGGATCAGGACCCTAGCCTTTCAATAGGCTTGTAGTTGCTGCACTAATTTTTCAGCTGACTCCTGATCAGCATTGCCAATTAAAAAATATCATCAAGATAAACCATGACCATGTGTCCTGATCAGTGCAAGTGCTGGTTTCAACAATTGTGTGAACAGCCTAGAAGCTGAGCTTAATCCATTAGATAATGCCTTAAATTGCCATAGCTGACCCATCTAATTAATTTTCAAGTACCTGTGAACATGATGATAAATTGGTACTAAATCATACGCATCCTTCAATTCTATAGTAACCAATTAACAACTTGTTGATAACAACTGCCTTGCAGTGTTGAAGGTGTCCATTTTGAAATGTTTTATACTGGACAAATGTATTAAAGTGTGTGATGTCTAGAATGACTACAACCATCATCTTTTTTCTGACTGGGGAAATTATTTGATACAAATTGTTGTGGATGCTGACTCTGTTTTTTCCCCATTACTCTTTCCCTAAATAAATTTCTTACCTCTTCTTTATTTGAGATTTTTCAGGTGCAGAAACATAAAATAGGATTAGGTTTATTCTGTACAGGTGGATCAACTCCTCCTATACATTTTTTTGTAGGTCCTTACACAGTATCTAATACAAACCGATCAGCTGTTATGCAATATCATTTATCATAACACACCTGTAATCTACCACCAATCGGAGGTTCATCAAAAGCTTCCTCTGTGGTAGAATAAAGTTTTTGTACCTCTCCAAATGCACGTGATGGCCTTCTTTCCCCAACAATATGGGTTTACATAAGGCTGTGCTGGATGAAAATACTTCCTCACCATACTCCTGCCTCTGTTTGATCCAATATCAAATCCCCTTCACATTGGACCAGCCAATTTTGTAAAAGTTTTATGAGGCTGATAATCTGTGCCTCTTTATCAATGTCTTTGATTTGTTTCAGGCAGGTTACTCCGTAAATAACCAGAACATAGCTTGATCTGTATTGACCTGCAAATCTAAAGTGCAAAATGGTCTGAATGGCAATTTTCTCTCATGCCATTGAGCTCAACATATGAGCTATAAAACAACGCCAACTTGTCTTTTTTTTTAAATTTTGGTCATTGCACAATTTTTCACTTGCTTCCCACAAGCAGTGATGCCACCCGCAAACTTGAAATTCTTTGGAATCGTATTCCCTGTGCCTCCGCACTATTGAAGACATGGGTGCCCTAATCAGATTCACCGTTGGCACCCTAGTAAAGCACAAGTTTTTATATAAATCTGTTTCAACCATAACAGCCTCCTGAAGCTGGTGAGAAACCAATTAATGTTGGCCACCATGGTTACCTTCCATGGCCTCACCGCTTCCTTCATGTATTGTACTTTGTACCCAATAAGTACACCTGGATTTATACTTGTGCTGTGGTGGGTACTTATGACCAAAAACACCACTTTCAGGGTCAGTTTTTTACTGCCTGGTACTCCTGAGACTTGCTCAAGGAGACTACCTCCAGCCCAATCCGAGGTTCATATTCCCACAGTGGTAAAAGCACCATATACTTGATATGGAAACCCCTCAGGGCCTGCCTGTGAATTTCTGGGTTTTTAGACCCTTGGCTGAAAAATAATCTGGAGTATTTCTCCATTTAATTCATTCTGAGCCATAAGGCTTTCTTGTCTGGAGGCCTTTCCTTATTAGAATCATCTAAAACCACGGCCTCTCAGACTTTCTTTATTTTCCTCCACTGGAGATTCTTCCGTGGCTTTTGGTTTGTGGAGCGACTAAAGGCTCCCTACGGTTAATTTCAACGGCCACCGGTATCGGAACCGGCTCCGCACTAATCTGCCGTCCCGATCGCTGTGCTTCTACCCGGGACGCATTTTTACCCGTCCGTTTTTCCTCCGGAGTTTTTTCCCTTTTACTTTCAACTCCCGCTGGCTCTGCACGCCAGCACCACGGAATTTGAAACATGCCTGTGAGTAATTCAATCCACTTACCTGCAGGCCTGTTCCTTACCGCTGGTGGAGCTGCGCTCTGCAGCTCTTTGCCTACCGACAGCGTCGACGTAATGCCGATTCATGCGCAAGGCGGGGACTTCTTCACGTTAGTCACTCACGTGACTCCGAAGTAAAATAATACTGCATTGGCTGGATGGCATTTTGAGACGATCCAGGGAGTCGAAATCTCCGTATAAATAAAAGCTCATTTCTTTTAGATAAGGAACCAGTAATTTCCTCAAAGGGTAATGCAAGTGTTAAAAATGTTTAAAGCTACAAGCCAGGCCTTCCACAGTGAACATCAGCAAATAGTGATGAGGAAGATAAATTGTGTTTAAAGTAGTTAGTTGTTTATGTTAGAAGAGATATTGTTAAAGAACTTGAAGGGTAGGGAAGATTAGATTATTTATTGCATTTAAAAGGCCAAATAGCATTCTTGCATAACAAACTTGCATTAAAATTATAATCTCATACACTCCCAAAGCCATTCATTCTCTTTTACTTCAGCCATCCAGGTTAATTTTAAATATTTATTTACAATCACCTCTACCGATCACTAATGCTGGAAGAAAAAATCTCTTGCCTTACAAACTGGTGGACAAAAGTTTCTTCAACCTCAAGTACTAAAATTATTTGTTTGTAAATTCTATATTTAATGACCTAAGTACAGTAAACTTTTAATAGACCTCGTTGTAACGGATTTTGGTTATAGCGGACAGGACCTACTTACGGCTGTCAAACGTGCCACCCCCCCCCCCCCCACCACCACCACCACCCTACCCTGCTGCTACAACACAGCCCACTCTTACCTGCACGGGCCACGGCCATTGACTCCGCCGACCATTGCCTTTCCCCTGGATGGCAGCAGGCCAGGGCTATCAACTCACCTGGATTTCATGTCTGAGGAAGGGTCCTGACCCGAAATGTCACCTATCTGGAGATGCTGCCCAACCTGCTGAGTTACTCCAGCACTTTATGTCTTTTTATGTATTAACCAGCAATGTAGTTGTTTGCTTCTACTACTTATACAATAATACCTTACTCGTTTATAGTGGCAATCAGCAATAACAATAGCAATAACCATTCCTCCCCCCCCCCCCCATTATAACAGAGGTTTACTTTACTAATTGTTCTCTCTTATTTATTCAGATATATTCCTTACATGGTTTGGAATACCATGCTCCTTACAAACTATGTTCAAAAGATTAAGATTAGATTTTCAGGTATTTTATTAGTTTTGCATTATCAAGTTTGAAATTCAAGATTACACTAAATGTTTAAACAAATTATAGACAATATTCCAATCTTTTCATAGTTATTAAATAATCACAGTTCAGCTGGATTTGATGAAACAGTAATAGGCTGCCACCTAGTGATCATAATCGGCAACATCATATAATCTATATTACTAAAAGTCGGATCTTGACCACTTCCTGTTGTTCTGTATATTGGATTTTTAGAAAAAACGCTGCCACTTACGGTTGTGATTTTTGGCCATCTTACTCAGAGTCCCCCTCTGCTGTGCAGGACAAGAGGATTTTTCCCATAGATGAAAAATAAAAGAGTTATACATGTTTAAAAAATGTTGAGATTCTCTCTCCTGAAGGCTACGCCCCTTCCCGGAGGGGCTTATAAAACCCGGAAGTGTTAGAAACATAGAAAATAAGTGCAGGAGTAGGCCATTCGGCCCTTCGAGTCTGCACCGCCATTCAATATGATACATGGCTGATCATCCATCCCAGTATCCTGTACCTGCCTTCTCTCCATACCCCTGATCCCTTTAGCCACCAGGGCCACATCTAACTCCCTCTTAATGAGCCAATGAACTGGCCTCAACTACCTTCTGTGGCAGAGAATTTCCACAGGTTCACCACTCTCTGGGGGGAAAATGATTTTTCTCATTCTCGGTCCTAAAAGACTTCCCCCTTATCCTTAAACTGTGACCTCTTGTTCTGGACTTCCCCAACATCGGGGAACAATCTTCCTGCATCTAGCCTGTCCAACCCTTAGGAATTTTGTAAGTCTCTATAAGATCCCCCCTCAATCTTCTAAATTCTTAGCGAGTACAAGCCGAGTCTATCCAGTCTTTCTTCATATGAAAGTCCTGCCCATCCCAGGAATCAGTTGGTGAATTTCTCTGTACTTCCTCTATGCAAGAATGTATTTCCCTCAGATTAGGAGACCAAAACTGTACGCAATACTCCAGGTGTGGCCTCACCAAGACCCTGTACAACTGCAGTAGAACCTCCCTGTTCTTATATCTAATCCTTTTGCTATGATGATAACATACCATTCGCTTTCTTCACTGCCTGCTGCACCTGTATGCCTACTTTCAATGACTGATGGACCATGACACCCAGGTTCTCGTTGCATCTCCCTTTTCCTAATCGGCCACCATTCAGATTCACCACTCAGTCAGTCTCTCCAAGATGGGGGGAAACCGAGGTCACGTCTCTCAGCTGAGCTGTGAATAACATGAACAAATGTCTACTGTGAGTGTGGTTTTACTGACCTTGATGCCCTTAATGTGGTTTGAAAATGAAAATGTGGTTGGTTTGAAATAAAGCACAGCAAAATGGTTGTTGGTGGTGGTTGGTTTGAAATAAAGCACAGCAAATGGTTGTTGGTGGTGATTGGTTCGAAACGAAGCACTGTAAAATGGTTGTTGGTGGTGGTTGGTTCGAAATAAAGCACTGCAAATGGTTGTTGGTGGTGGTTGGTTCGAGAATAAAGCACTGGCAGATTGTTGTTGGTGGTGGTTGGTTGAAATAAAGCACAGCAAAAGGTTGTTGGTGGTGGTTGGTTCGAAATGGCAAACATAGAAACTGCACTTGAATTTGGTGGCTGGCTTGCACCCTGCTTGAAGTGGCAAGTAACTGCACTTGAGTTTGGTGGCCTGCACCCTGCTTGAAGTGGTAGGAAACTGCACTTGAATTTTGGTGGCCTTGCACCCTGTGTGAAGTGGGTCGGAAACTGAACCTTGAATTTGTTGGCCTTGCCTCCTGCTTGAAATGGAATTTCAAGAAATAGCGGCAAGTCAACTGCTAGCCACCAGCCGTTAGTGAGCTGCCAGCACATCCGGCTTGAGTGACTGAACTGCCACCCCAAAAGAATCCATTTGGCCCACAATGTCCATACTAACCAGTCCCTTCAGCCCACGTACCCATACTAGCGCTCCAAAAAAAATGCTCCCCCCCCCCCCCCCCCCCCCCCCCCCCCTCCCCCCCCCCCCCCCCCCCCCCCCCACTGCCATAACCCATTCAGATGTCTTGCTAAAATGGTTGAGGCATCACTTAGAATAATTTACAACAGAGTAATGAACATAGAACAGTACAGTCCAAGATAAAGCTCTTTGGCCACAATGTCTGTGGCTGAAACATGATGCCAAGACCAACTCTTATCTGCCTGCGCATAATCCATATCCCCACTATTCTCTGCATATTTATATGCCTATCCAAAGTCTTTTAAAAGCCACTATCGTATCTGCCTCAATAACCAACCCTGCACATTCCTAGCACCCTCCTGTTAAAAAAAACGTGCTTGTCATTTTAAAGCTACGCATCTATTTGTATCAGTTGTCAGAAAATCTGTGACATACCATATTTTTTTTTTGTCACCACACATGCAATGTAGAGTTGAAGGAACCAATCACACATAGTCTTGCAGCTCTCCAACTGTTTCTTCGATAGGTATTTGAACATTATTTTTTGGTAATCAATTCAACACTGTCATTCACCCTCAAATATCCTGATCTATCAGCCAAAATAGAGAAGCTTTATTCTGAGAATGAGTGAATTATCACCCAAGACAAATATTCCATTTAACACAGAACCACAGATGCTGGTTTATACCAAAGATATAGACACAAAGTGCTGGTTTACCGGTTCAGCCGCATCTCTGGAGAAAAAGGATGGTTGATGTTTTGGGTCAGGACTCTTCTTCAGACTAAAAGCAGGGGGTGGAGAAGGTGACAAGTTAAAAGCCAATAAGACTAGGACCAATCAGGGTTAGCCACAAATGTCCCCAGACAGGCGTTGCCCGAGATCCATAATTGGCAATGGACGGTGGATCTCAAAGAAACAAAATGGACAACTGTGGAACTGGTTTTTTAAAAAACAACAATCAGGAGGACCAAGTCGGGAGGGGAGTATAAGATGACTCACCCCTACCCACCCATATCACCACCTCACAAAGTACATTTCCCCTGCAACTGCAGGAGATGCAACCACATATCTTTTTACCTACTCACCTCGGACTCCATCCAGGGACACGAGTATTTTAGATTAAATGTGGTTCACATGTACTCTCCTCTAACCTCAATCTACTGCATCTGGTGTTCCAAATGTGGGTTCCTGTACATTGGAGGGACCAAATATAATCTTACAGATTTGTTTTGCTGAACACTTGCGCTTCATCACTGGATTAGAATCCTCAAAACCTGCATTACACCAGAAAAGGAAAATGCCCTAATCTAAACAAAATTCAAAAGTGAATACCTATTTTTTTTAATTTAGTTGCCAGTCTTGATAGTTCTTCCGATTTCCCAATGAAGGTATTCACATGGCATTCAACTTAGAAGCTCATCAAACACACAGGTAGTAAATAAAGAGTCTAAAAACATTCAATTCTCTTCCATGACTTTATTGGGGTAGTCTGAAATTCTACAGTCTAAAATGAACATGATGCCATGTGAAAATTTGATGTTTTTTAGCAAGTATTCTAATAAATTTCATGAAATTGATGTTCTACATGTTTAAATGGTAATTCTAATTATCCAAGAAACATCACAAGAAATGAATTCAGGAGTCATGCTCATCAGTCTGTCAACCTACATCTAGTTCATCACTCATTTATATCGTCTCAGTTGAAATAAATGATAACCAAGCAGAATTGAGCAGTTTGAAATTACAATTCAAATATATCTGATTTGCTGCAATTATAACGTATGCTCAATCTCAGATATCATCAGCACTTTACAAGAAATAAATCCACACGTTTTTCATCTACTCAATGATACTTTAAATAGTTAATCTCAAGCTTTTACATATTTTTGCAGATCCAAATTTTAAAGTCACATCGCAAAAATATATCAACAATTTGATTCTGTTACAGTGGCTTGCAAAAGTATTCATCATACCCCTTGAACTTTTCCACATTTTGTCTCGTTACAACCACAAACGTAAATGTTTTTTATTGGATTTTATGTGATAGACCAACACAAAGTGGTGCATAAATGTGAAGTGGATAGGAAAATGATACATGATTTCCAAATTTTCTTATTACAAATACAAAACTGAAAGTGTGGCGTGCAAAAGTATTCAGCCCCCCGCTGAGTCAATACTTTGTCGAACCACCTTTCGCTGCAATTACAGCTGCAAGTCTTTTGGGGGTATGTCTCTACCAGCTTTGCAATCTAGAGTCTGACATTTTTGCCCATTCTTCTTTGCAAATAGCTCAAGCTCAGTCGATTCGATGGAGTGTGTCTGTGAACAGGCACTTTTCAAGTCTTTCCAAAGATTCTCAATTGGATTTATGACTTTGACTGGGACATTTCTAACAATTGAATATGCCTTTGATCTAATCCATTCCTTGTAGCTTGGCTGTATGTTCGTGGTCCTTTCCTGGAAGGTGAACCTCCGCACCAAGTCTCAAGTCTTTTGCAGTATTAACAGGTTTTCATCCCTGATGGCCGTGATATTTTGGCTCCATCCATCTTCCCATCAACTCTGACCAGCTTCCCTGTCACCTGCTGAGAAAATGGCATCCCACAGCATGATGCTGCTACCATCAAAGTTTCACTGTCGAGGGTTGGATGTGGTCAAGAGTGATGTGGCTAGTGTTAGTTTGCCACCACACATTAGAGTTTGCATTATGCCTAAACTTCAATTTTGGTTCATCAGACTAGTGAACCTTCCTACAATGTTTGCTGTGTCACCACATGGCTTGTTGGCCCAAACTGCAAACGGGATTCTTATGGCTTTGTTTTCAACAATGGCTTTCTTTTTGCCCACTCTTCATAAAGGCCCGATTTGGGGAGTGCACGACTATAGTTGTCCTGTGGGACAGTTTATCCCACCTGAGTGGGGATCTCTGAGCTCTCCAGTTTCCATGGGCCTCTTGCTGCTTCTCTGATCAATGCTCTCTTGCCCCGGCCTTGTCAGTTTAGGTGGACGGCCATGTCTTGGGAGGTTTGCAGTATGTGCCATACTCTTTCCATTTTAGATGATTGGATTGACAGTGCTCGTGAGATGTTCAAAGCTTGGGATATTGTTTTTAACATAACCCTGCTTTAATTTCTCCACAACTTTATCCCTGACCCGTCTGGTGTGTCCTTGGGCTATGGATGACCAAGGAAACATATGTTTGTTCACTATTGTTCTCTATCAAACCTCTGAGGCCTTCAAAGAACAGTTGTATTTATACTGAGATTAAATTACACACAAGTGACTCTATTTACTAATTGGGGTGACTTCTGAAGGCAATTGGTTGCACTGGATTTTATTTAGGGAGCAGGTGTAAAGGGGGCCTGATACTTTTGCACGGCCACACTTTTCAGTTTTTTATTTGTAAAAAGAATTGAAATCATGTTTCATTTGT
>CM069154.1:32860231-32913003 GCA_035221665.1 Okamejei kenojei
CTGAGTCTTAAATTGCCGTACATTCCATGATGCAACTGATCAGATACTTTCGGGCAGATATGGTAGCCCTAACAAACAATACATAAAAAATGAGGGAAGATTCGAAAACTAAGACCTCAGAATTAGTGAAATCGAAGTGGAATAATTATGCAGGTGTGGCTGTAGACAATTTAAGAGATGATTTATTTGTGAATTTCTGAGCATTGGGATCCTGCATTGAGTAGCGGGAGCTGCTTAAGGCCAGGTTTGCATCTTAGTAGGCTTGGAATCAATCCAAGCAAACTGATTTACTATTATTGTAAGGATTTACCATAGACGGAGTCAAACGTGCAGATGGTTGCATAAAGAGGTATAAGGTGTGCAGGAACACAGTGTTTAATGGAAATAAAGAAGGCACCATTCCATAACGCGAATAGAAGATTAAAGGCACTAGTAACATAAAGGAATCCTTCTAATAACCATTATACATTTGTGATTGCAAAGTTGCCAGGGTTGAATTAAATATTCCAGAATACTTTCTTTTAGAAGAGTGTCAAAATGGAAAAGGGGAATTGTAGCTTTGATATTATCCAAAGGCAAATTCATAAAACAAACCACGTACAATCCTTTTAAATGCAACAAAGAGAACAGAAAATCAGGCAATCATTGGGTGTTCATAGTCCTGAAAATAGTACATAGTCCCCAACACAGCGAAAGAAATTCAAAATATTTAGCAAGGTAACCAGTTAGAAATGTTAAAGTAACGTGCAGACAGTGCAAGCCAATGAGCCGGCGATCGCATGGACATGCCCAGGTTGTCTAGATTCAAATGTGGAAGAATGAGCATAGGAATAAATGTTATTTTAGATATTATTTAATGACAAGGATAATTCATGATTGAGCTAAATCAGCTTTTGAAACTTTTATTTTATTAGTCAATCTAAAACTGGGTTATTTTTGTTTGCAAGTGTAAAGTGTATAATGGATAGAATTGTCCAATATAACTGGTTTGGATTAAGAAAAATAGAGATAATCTGTACCCAGTATTGAATCATTCAAAGAGCATGGAATGCAAATATTAAACGATTGGTGGAGAAGTGAAGAAAAGTCCGACTAGTTAGAAATCTGAATAAAAAGACACACCAGCTTTCGAATAACTCAGGGAACAATGGGTCCATACATTCAACACGTTTCCTATCCCATGTACCAGTCCCAAAGTCCTCGTTAAATGTTGTGATAGTACTTGCCTCAACTACTCCCTTCCAGCTCGTTCCATTTACCCACCACCATTTGTGTGAAAACGTTGTCCTCAGATCCTATTAAATCTTCGCCCTGCCTCACCTTAAACCTATGTCCTCAGGTTCTTGATTCACCTTACTCTTGGTAAAAATATTCTGTGGATTTACCTTATCTATTCTACTCATGATCTGTACACCTCTATAAAAGCATCCCTCATTGTCCTGCTCTCCAAGTAATGAAGTTCCTAAAACCTCTCCAACACTCCCATAGTTTCAAGGTCCTCATGTACTGGAAACCAGGCTGTCCTTAGGAGGTGCGGGGCCCAATTGGGTAAAAATTTTCGTATGAAATTTAAAAATGAATAATTATAAATGAGCCGCTGTCGTGAGTAACATGACAATTCTCAGGGGTTACTTTCACAGCGTATGGGAGTCAAGCCAGGGATAAAGTTGCGGAGTCGTGAGAAGGAGAGGTCCCGACCATTGCAGTTTTCATGTCCGTAACACTTCTCACTCACCGCTGGACGCGGCGCCTCCTGGCGCCACTGCATTGTGGCCCGGGGAGGAGCAGCTCGCGTGGCGTACAGCGGCCTCCCATCACCGGACAGCTGAATCAACTGCCGGCCCACCCCGAATCATGACAAAGAGCAGCAAATCACAATCCGACCCCGACCTAGCGATGTTGAATCATCATGGTAACGCCTTCCAAGGGCTTAGCACAAGTCCCGCTCAGCGCCTCGTGAGCGTCGAGGTACACTTCTGCCGACGACAGCGAGACTACTTGAACCCAGAGTTGTGTACGAGCATGAACGGCATGAAGCAACCGTTCAACAGCAAGCTGGCGATTACATTAAGCAGCTAATTGGTATTTTTATTGAAAGTGGGAATTTAGATTGGTACAGAGATGCTACACAGAATTTTAAAAACCTCGGGAGAGCTCTTTGGGTGAACTCGCACAGTGGACAGGGCATGAGGGCAGCTTCTATGGAGCGAAGGAAATAGCCAACTTTTCGGGCCGGGACTGAAGAAGGTTTCGACCTGAAACGTTGCATATTTCCGCTTTGCTCCATCGGGGGGGGGGAGGGGGGGGGGGGGGGGGGGGGGGGGTGGGGTGTGGTTCAGGGCAAGGCTCGTGCCGTTAGTAATTACTCAGGTAGGCAGTGCCGCTTAAAAAAAATTTAATCGCGCATGCGCAGATTGTTGGCCTCCCCGTTAAGTAAAAATAAATAAATCAAAACCGTGACATTTTCAATTTGCGCCCAAGGCTTCCTAGTCCTAGACCAATTGGGGGACATTTCCTTTCACTGCATGTGGAGAAGTCTGTGTCAGGGTAAAGTTGTGGGGAGGGCACGAGTGTTGACAAGGAGGGTGTCGGGATAATGGGCAGAAACTTACTCACCGCACCTGCAGCTCTCCGGGCACAAAGCCCCCCACTGTAGCTGGGGATAGAAGCAGCTCAGGCAGCTTGTGTACGACTGCGGGGGTATCCCAGTGTGAAGTGAGTCCACCACCTGCATACAGCGTTCCCACATCCCCTCTTCTTCCACCAAGAAAGCCCCCTCTGGCCCCCTACTGCCCCTCTGCCCCACTGCCCCTCTGCCCCTCTGCCCCTCTGCCCCTTCTGCCCCTCTGCCCCTCTCCCTCTGCCCCTCTGCCCCTCTGCCCACTGCCCGCTCGGCCCCTCTGCCCCTCTCCCCACCCCTCCCTCTCCCCTGACAATGTGGTGCACTTTGACCACATGGTGATTTATTCTATGACAAATCACAAACTGTGGAGTACCGAGGCAAATAAATAAATATGGGTCTTTGTCTCAACATATAAAGAACTCTGGCAGCTAACCACTGGACTTATTAAAGTAATCGACCATCCACTGCAAAGAAGTAATACTTAACAACATAAGTCATCCTATTCCTTGGAGGCCTGCCTCTTTGATGTGACATGGTTTCTTTTGGCCATTCTAACGTTGGCTGCAAGGTCTCATGTTGCGCTTTGCATTTGCCCTCTTGATCCCAAAATTTAAAAAAAAAGAAATTCTGTGAAACTTGCGTGGTATGTAAAGTTCTCTCCAGACTCCTTCCTCTTGTCGTTTCCAATTATGCTTTTGCAGATTAGTTGTTCCTTATCTTCCGTTTGTTTCTTACACAGATTAGTTCCTCTTGAATGGGGCTTTGCAAATAATTAAATCTCACTTCTTATACAGGGTCTTTGCTTCAGTCCACGTGGGTCCTTTGGGTGCTTGTATTTCCATCTCTTAAGCAGTGTTTTATTCCTAATTAACTTGTTCATACCATGCTTTGTGAGACATTTTGGTAAATTTAACATACTGTTTGGATTTCTGATTTGTTCTGTCTGCTTTCCCATCAAAACACCATCTAAGTTCCTCCATTCTGTACATTTTTTAATCCAAATCTAATTAATGCATTGAACTCGCTAGGCGTAAGTTTGAATATAATTCTTTTTTCAGCAGATTCTTTGCAGTTATATATGGTTTTTCACTCAACTGACCACATGCTTTAACATCTAAGCTGAGTCATAATTTGCTCTTTATAATATTTACAATAATGGTCACATGATAGCAACAATATTCAAACACCACACACATCTGGTATAATGTTTAATATCTTAATTATTTGAGTTACAGTATCAGTTTAGTAAGTACAGTTTTTCAGTTTTAGTTTATTGCCACGTAATACCAGGTACAGTGAAAAGCTTTTGGTTGCATGCTATCCCAGTCACCGAAAGACAATACATGATTACAATCGAGCCATTTACAGGCATGATACATGATAAAGGAATAACGTTTAGTGCAAGGTAAGGCCAGCAAAGTCCAATCAACGATAGACCGAGGGTCACCAAAAGTAAATAGGTAGTTTAGCACTGCCTCTCAGGTAAGGATGATTCAGTGCGTGATTAACAACTGGGAAGAAACTGTCCCTGAATCTGGAGGTGTGCCGTTTTCACACATTCTAAACCTTTTGTCTGATGGAGAGGGAGAGGAGGGAGGGCCAGGGTTGACATCCTTGATTAAGCTGCTGGTCATTGCCGAGGCAGCGTGTGTAATAGATAAGTCAATAGAAGGAGGTTGGTTGTGTGATGAGGTGGGCTGCGTTCACAATTCGTTGCAATTTCTTGCGTCTTGGTTGGAACATCCCCAACCAACTCCGATGCATCCTGAATAAAGTGCTGCTATGGTGCATCTGTAGAAGTTGGTGACAGTTGTAGGGGACACGCCGAACTTCCTAATGGGCCTGTCCCAACTGGGTGACTTTTAGGCGAGTGCAAAGACTCTGCGACTCGCCACATGGTCGCCACATGTCCGCTGATGGTCTCTGGTGAGTCTCCTTCAGGTTGTGAGGAGTTCCGCTATCCTGGGCAATAATCCGCAGCCCCAGTATGGTCGCCGCAAATTTTTCAACATTTTAATTGGTCGCCATGGAGATTAAACGATAATCCTGCAGTCGTAGGTGCAGACTGTAGTGGGGTCGCGTGTAGTTGCAGGTAGTCGAGGTAGTCGTGATAGTTTTAGTTAATCGCCGCTTCGCTGACCGGTCATTTCATTGGCTCATTGTGAAAAAAAAACAAAAGCAGGTGTTTTTTCAGAACAAGATAACCAAACGGTAATGTTAAAATTCCGCAAACATCACAGCTGTCTACTCTGCTTTACTAAAAAGTTTTTCCGGCTTCTTAAGAATTGTCTCCACTCCTTCCCCCCCCTCCCCCCTCCCCCCTCCCTCCCACCCTCCCCCCATCCCCCCTTCCTACCCCCCTCCCCCCTCCCCTACCCCCCTCCCCCCCTCTATTAAAGGACTTACCATGCACTGTGCTAGCCATCTTTAATTACAGCGCCAACCTTCACCATTCATTGTTGAATTCCAGACAACGCTCTCTCCGTCCCCCTCCCCCCGCATGCCCTGCCCCCGCCGTTTGGCAATGTATTTGTGTGGTGTGTCACTCTGACAGTTGCCGTCCAGTTCCCCGTTTTTCAGGCGACGCCGGCAAAACTTGACAGTCCGCCAGCAGTCTTCATCCCTCTGAAAAAATCGCCGAAATGGACAGCCCATAAGCTTCGAAGGAATTTAACCTCAAATTGCCGTTGGCCTTGAGGATCTTTGATCCATGGAAGAAGGAAAATGGATCGGTTATATTGAACACTTGGAAACCATCTGGCGCTTTCATATTGGTCAGGGCGTTGCATGTAAATACAATGGAGGAAACGCTGTGGAGCGGAGTATAGCGGTTTTTTGGAAAATAGGAATCACATGTTAACCATGCAAGGATAAATCAAGGAAGAATTTAAAAAAAAACAGGAGTGCAATGGCCATCTCCACCTAAATCAACCTCCAACGGGTTGCACTCACACCGTTTTGATTTCTTTTCTTGTTAACTTTTAGATGACTATCAGGTGATTACCCAATTTGACTGATTTTTGACATTTAAGACTGTTTCCCTTCCACTTTATTTTAGACCCCCCCTTTTTCAATATTTGGAATAAATAGACTCAATTAATAATTCCTGATTTCCTCAATAAGAAATATTGATTATATTCACTTTATTTTAAAATAAGCTGAAATATGTCCACAGATTTTTTTTCTTTTGGCTTATTTTAGCTTTATAAAACCTTCAGTTTCTTTGTATTAGTAATGTTTCTAGTGCCCAGCAGAAGTTCCCTTCTGCAGCACATGGCCCCCCCCCCCCCCCCAACGTGATAAAATGTGACATTATCAATATTGCTGCACTCCTGAACAAAAAGCAGTGCCCCGCAGGAACTCAGTAGGTCAGGCAGGCTTCAAGGAGGGAATGGATAAGAGACCATTTTGGTCAGACCCTTCTCAGTCCATTGAGTTCCTCCATCACTGTTTGCTCAAGATTCTGGCATCTGCAGTTTGTGTCTCCATTTTGTTCACCCTGAACTGTTTTTTATATAAGCCTAGATCTGTAGTAAATCGTCACTTTTGTGCCTAAAATGTATCCTATCGCCTTTAAAAAAATTAGATTATTCTAATCCTAATATATTCCTATCTGTGGCAGCCTTTTGTTGTTCATGACATGGAAACACTTTGGCAAGGCTGAAAAAAACTAAGTTTTGAGCAAACATAATGGAATTCCAAACAAAGAAATTGCAGTTTCACGTCTTCCCAACCGTTGACAGTGCACAACTGTTGAAACATACAGTAAAAGAATTGACAGAATTTGCCAAGTGCATCCCGAAATTTTAAATCTTTACCTTAATGATCAGGGACATACTAAAATATGGTGTTCATGAAGCCATTTTGCCATGTTGGCATCGATTATGAATAAGGATGGTCTTCTCGTTGCTATGAAATGGATTTGTTACTCGGGTATTCTGAGTAGCCTGCGCAAACCATTCAGTGAAATCATGGAACCCAAATTTGGAGTTTGCAGTGAAGTTCAAAGCCTTGGACTGGATGATAGTGACTTGGCTCTTTTTGGTGGCCACGATTATTTTATGTGGAGGTAAGAGAGAAATAAATTCTGGACACATTGGCACTGTCTCCTTCACATCATTGGAATTATTGAAAATTGCAGCTGAGAAAGGAAGTCTTTTCAGCCCATTTAATCAGTGCCAATTATTTGAAAAACCAGTTAGGCAATTCAACATCTTGCCTATATCCCTACATTTTTTCCTTCAAGATTTAATTCATGTTGTATTGGGGCTATAACTGGATCCCGTATGCACTATGGAAACCGATAATGTAAACAAATGTTTAACTAATCAATGCTTAAATAGGTTTTTACTCAGCTTGCCTTGGGTTTCGTTTCGCTAATTGCCTGACTGTGCCCCTCTTTAATGACCTAACACGTAAATAATAAACATGGGTATTTGTTCCGTCACTGTCCAAACACAAAACATTAGCTGAACTTTTTATATATTAACTTGCTTTCCACTCTCTTCCCATATCTTAAATTCCCTAGTGACAGGAACCCTACAAAGTGGAGATTTACAAGGATTAATTACACTGCCCTGCAATTGAATTTGGTTTTATTTTTTAACATCAACATAGATATCAGCAATCCTGGAGTACAACAGTACAAAAATGTTTTCATTTTCATCAAGCCCCTACTGCCACCTCCCCCAGCATAAATAAGGGGAAGAAAATGTTGACTGAATAAATAAAACATGAAGTGACAAATATCTAAAACACACACCAGCCCAACACACACACACACAACACACACACACACACACACACACACACACACACACACACACACACACACACACACACCACACACGACCAACACATACACGTGTAGAATTAAAAAAAAATATTAAAAATTTTAAGGATTTTCTGCAGTATTTTTTTTATTTTTGTCCTCTGCGTCCATCCACTCAACTAAGATACTTTAAGCCGAGTAATCTCTCTAGTATCCACCTCCTTGTTAATGTTAACCACATCCACCATCGTTCCCTTCTACGAGGTATTTGGTACCATTGGGAATAAGAGGCAAACATTAGCCTCAACTCAGATTTTTTTTTTTTTTGACCAATCAGTCAAAATTTTAAAAAAAAAATTGTTTCATGATTTTTTACTTTTCCCTTTAATGCAGATCGTCCCGGGATAATGAGTGAAGCAGAATTGAAGAAATGCAGGACAGCGATCTCCAAGCTTTAAGTCTACATTACAAGCCAATAAAATCCCCGACTCTCATACCTCTTCCCAAATAAGCTTCTCCAGAAAATGGCAGACCTGCGGCAGCTAGTCAACTGAGCCGCACAGCTTGTTCAGAAATTAAAAAAACTGAAGCAGACACTTCATTACATCCGCTGCTACAAGAATCAACAAGGACAAGTAATCGACGAATATTGCACATTCATTATTCAGCTTAATATCATCTTCCCCAGACATCCCACAACCTCATCACCCACAACGACATGACTCCAAAGAATTCTCATTTAAGACTTCTTGAAATACATAATAGATCTGTAACTAGGTACTCCTCATTTGAATTTTACTGTTCCTTCATTGCTGTGTTGCAGCTGACTCAGATTTTTGAGATCAGTCTGCGAACAGACGTTAATGATTACAGCTGAAGAATGTAGGAAATCTATACATTTAACAACACTCTGACAACTGCAATAATTATGGTTAGTGTTTGTAATTTTGAATTTGGGTTACAGATTAATACCTCTGCTTGTAGACACAACTATTGTCAAAAGCATATTTTTATAGAACTATCCAATGGTACTGTGTTTGCTGAGGCCCAACAACATACATCTGTTTGGTCAGTCTTAATTTTGATATAACTAGAGGGTATGGAAGTTGTATAAATATGGCTACAATAAATGTAGCTTATACTGTTTAACAGTCTATTGTAGATAATGAATTGCTCCAAGAAGTATTTGGTTTAAGAATGGTGCATAAATTTTATAAAGCTAGTCATTGGACGTGTAGCATTGTGGGGGGAAATAATAATGTTTCAAAAAGACTGTGTGCAGCACTTTGAAGTTTCTCAGAAATTGATGAGGCTGCTTAGATAAATGTGATTAATTTCTCAAGTGAGGAAGAATTTCATTTAGATTTCAAGTCACTTTATTCCAAGTTCTGTATCTGACAGCCATACATGCTGACCAAATTCTATTGAGGGAAAGTTTGTAAATTCCTTGTTTGAGCATTGAAGTGCAGAATTGGGAGAAACACATCCCTATCTCACTTGCTCCCAGTCAGTATTTTGCATGAATTCTATCTGCAGTAATGCCTTCAGTCTTCATTTTTTTTTTAAATAGCATTCCTTCCTCACTGGTTCAAGGTGCAAAATATTTACACTCATTTTAATAAAGCTCCCTATTTATTTAATGTCGACTGGGCTTGTGGGAAAATAATATTGCCATTAACATTTTAAGTAGGAAAAAACGATCTTGCTGATATGAAAGTAATGAACTTGTTTTGATCAATGTTTTGAAAATTTGTCATGAACTATTAGGTTGAAATTCGTACACCTTAATTGTCAAATTCATATTTGGCCTTCACTTTAAAAATTGCTAATTTGAAATTTCCGCCACAGGAAATTTAATATGATCTATTTAGTTCTGTTTTTGTGTTCTGTTGTGCTGCTCGCTAGCACAAGGATACATCATAATATTTTCTATTGCTGCTGTCTATCTATGTGTAATTAACTTTTCATTTTTTTTCACAATTTTAGGATTGTGCTAAATTCTAATGGATCTTAAAATACACAGTTTGCTCGAGAAATAATTTTCATGAGGAATGCTTCAACAAGACTAAGAACAGACCTATCTAATTTAATTGAAATTTGACTGGTTGACAGACTCTTCAGCACTGCACTGGAATATCAGTACGGAAATCAGTAATTTAACAATAGATCATATAATGGAAATTCACAGTGACTAATATTTCAAAAGCAAAACATTTAATTCTAGTTCAGTGTCACTCAAAATTAGTCTAACTTTTCAGATTCTGAAAGACATGTTTTGCATTTCCACCATTTTCTGACACTTTTAAAATCTCTAGCTTTCAGACAATTGTTTTATTTTGCACGATACCACAGAATGTTACCACCTTTAAATTTGTTCCAAAGTAGAGCCCATACTAAATTTTTATTTTGTGTAAATTTCACAGTGGGAATCATAAATAGCCCACTTGTCAGCCAGTGTAATGTGGTTTAAGCCATAAATGGAAATGTTTTTCCACAAGAACCACAATAAATTCCAGTGTTAACATTTTACCATGTTTGTATTTTATGTTATGTTGCATTTTTGATTTAATGATTCAATTTTTAAATGATTTTATTCCTGGGTCGCTTGAAAAAGAACTCAAATGGATTTTCTGAAGTTTGTATTACCTTCTGATTCGAGGATAGGAAACCCATTGGAATTGGCACAACTATGCAGCAGTTTGTGACAAGAGCTGATTATTTGTTTAATAGAGAATAGTTCAGAGCATTGTGAAGACAGGAAATGTGCCAAATCTTGAGTCCAAAATTGGGAAGAGCAGTTATTGAGGACCTTGTATTAGTAACTTGTTGTTAAATTAATCATGCCATCTGAATCCATTAGTGAGTTTTGCTACTTTCTTTCAAACCAAAATCTTTTGGTCACATTTTTGTCCAATTATATATAATTTTGTTTTATCCCTTCCTTTGGAATTATTCTTCTAGGGATGATCCACTCTGATGTTGTTACCATGGCAAAAGCACTCTCTTGAGCCTTATACTCATGTTTCTTTGGAAGGCGTGGATGCAATAAAGTATTAAAATTGAAGTAAATTCTATCATTACTAGCATGTGAACCTCCAGCTGTGGTGTTGGACAGTGATCAGGAGTGAAAAATCTGACCAATGTTTTTATTCCATCACCCCTAGTGAACATAGTTGCCAAACAATAAACTTGAGATTGCTAAAATTTTGCACTTGGGTAGATTGGATCCGATGTATTTTCTGGTCTGTGCAGCCCAACTTTTTGTTATGTGATGCACAGAAAGAGAGTATAGAGAGTAAATGTTTTATATTAAATGGGGACTAATTAGGATGGGAAGATGGAAAGGGAAATAATATTGATTTGTTCCACCATCCTTGAAATTTGAAGGATTGAAAATGTAATTCATGATAGGAATATACTTTTCTTAAAATCGATATAAAGCAACTTTTTGAGTGTACCCTAGCCCTCTATGGTAGTGTTGAAGACCCTAAGCTTGCTTTACAAAGTGATGGCGCGATGCAATTCACACTAAATTATTTGAGAGCTTTACCTCAAAGTCAGTCCGTATTCACCAGCAGCACCTTGTATTTTTGCTTGGGCTCTACAGTCTCTCATGTCCTCAAGTTCTCATTGTTTCACAAAGGTAGTCAGCGGACAAATGGACTGTTTCCTTTGTCATTTATTTATTTTTTTGCACAAATAATCCCTTTCATTCTCATTTGTTCAGTATATCTCTCTATATTACAGTCTATAGCTCTTGTTTCCCTTTCCCCTGATTCGCAGTCGGATGCTGTTTGACTCGCTGACATATTCCAGCTTTTTGTGTGTATCTTCGGTTTAAAACCAGCATCTGCAGTTCCTTTCTACACACTTCCAGGCAAACACATTCTGTTGTGAACTCTGGAATTACATCCTCGCTACTAAAATCCTTTACCACATTCACAAATAGATGCTTAACCACATTTATTTCTTGATCTATGACTCTTTAAGTTCTAAACTGAGAACACTTAACATTAATTGTTGACCTAATGGATTCAGATAATGTCTTCAAAGCAAGTTGATTTATTAATGTGATATTAGTATTTTTACTATCCAATATCATTGGTAGCTATTACAACGCCACTGCTTCTCATAAGATGTCATCTTATTTTCTAATTGTCAAAACTTACAATTGGATGGGACAATTATTCATTGCTAATACATATTATTGGATGATGAGATGGCAAAAAGATGAGGAAATAGAACGTCTGAAAATTAATTTGTGCACTTTTTGACGATTTACTTCAGACTCTAAACATATTTATTTGTATACTGATGCCCTACAGGTGCATTTTCAACTATTTGTTGTTCGATTTGACTCTTACATTCTTAAGGAGATCTTTTCCACCAACTGGCTTTGTATCAGCTTTACATTTGCTATGAGCCTAAGCAATCATTGCGAAAGGCGCCTGGGAAATTGATTTAAGCCTTTAGTCTAATAGACTCTAATACTAATTTAAGTATAAATATTGGTTTATTTAGTTTTGGAACCAAAATGGTTATAATCTTTTGAAATCATTTTGTTAGTAGATTATTAGGTTATTATGTCTGTGGGAGATGCAATACATATGCTTATCATGTATGTTTTGCTAACTGATTTTATTTCAGGTCATGCGTCTCATGTTTTAAGAATTCTTTCTGTGTTTGATACCTAAACAAAAAGCCCATTGTTTGATGTTTTTTTATCAGTTTGAAAAATAATTTCCTTTCTTTGTTTTATGAGGCTATGCACTACCTGGTAAATGTGGTTCTAACATTATGCTGCTTGCACTGATATTTTTGTACTAAAAAAGCTTCTTGAAAACTCCTTTGTAAGCACGTGTTTTATGTTAGAACTGTAAATAATCAATAGAGCTTTCTTCTGGAGTTGGTGGTAGATTAACTAAAAATCATGTCAGATATTTGGTTCACCAGCAGCGAAACAAATTCATTATTTGATCATAGATACAGGGACCAAGCCCTCCAATCTGAACAAATGTGTCATTCAATCATTTTCTCACACCCAAAATTTTTAAAGTGTCTTGACTTTACACTCCTAATTGTCTAGGTTTCCCATTAAAAAAAAACGTATTATAAAACAGGAACGGATTTCCTTTTATTCAATATTTCCAAAGCCAACCGATGGGTTTTCAGCTGCATTTTTCCAGTAAACAGTTTCACGATCTAAAAAGGTCCTATTTACATAAAAATTGAGGCAAACATGCGTATATCCATTTATATTCTTCATTTTGATTTTAACTTCGGTTCATGAAAAAACATGAGAAGTGTCCTCGATAAAATGCGGACAGAAACTTGACAAGCGCCTACTCAGGACTTTAAAACTGTGCCATTTATCTGAAGTATTTCACCACCATAATTCTGTTTATTTTAACATCCCTACCTTCCTTGTTTACATAATTGCTGTGACCGTGTCAGTTATAAATATTTATGTATGTTCAGTGGTTAGAATCCAACCTTGACATAATTCCATAGGGAAATAATTTCCAAAATAGTGGAACAGAAAAAAACAGTTATGTTTTTGCCCATACAGTGTGCCTTATTAATAATTAGGTAACCATTCTGAACTATCTCAAAAGCGGTAATGGGCACCATTTTGGTCAAATCTCAGGAGTTCGCAAGACAATTAATATTTTGATAAGGGCAGGGTGTGGGGGGGTCTTAGAAGCATGCAACAATCCACGCGGAGAAAAAAATAAAACTGATATAGAATTACATAACTTTAGAAGAAATAGCATTTTTTCTTGTCATTTACTACATAACTGTAAGAAGAAAATTTGAATTTTTCTGTGTCATTCCATGAGCTTCGTAAAATATTCAAAGACATCAAAAGTTACTTTGCTAGGCTGCCAAAGTATATTTTATGTATGGCTGCAGGTCAGGAAACACAATTTTAGAATTATTTTAATGATGGGTCTCTTTCATGGAACTTGAAGAGGGTTTCTCAAGGTTCCTGGCGATGCCTTTCCGGAATCCTACTGGAATTACTAAAATGCGTGCCAATTCTACCACAAGGGACCAATTCTCCTAGTTTTGATACATTTGTCCTATGGCAGTACACCTTTAATTCTGTTAACGAATTTTCACCGTTTATTTTTGCTCCTTAAATTTTCTTTCCTAAATTGCGATTTCTATTGAAAGTTCTGCCAATATAATTAAATAGGTCAGATTTATGGGGCCAAAAATAACCTATTTTTAGAAACGTGGAAAAATATTAACTTTTTTTGTAATATGTGAAGTTAATAAATGGCACTGTGACATGTGGATAAGTTGGGATCTCTTGTCCTGTACCTTTATTAATAAAGATCATTTTGACGCCCTCTTACCTCAAAAGACCAGGCAATTGAAATAAAAGTTATCCAAAATAAAATGTGGTTGGAATGTTGTATGGTTGTTTGGTGCAAGTTATTTTACTGAAAAGAGCAAAAACCTCTAAAAACAGTTTTAGGAACTACAGGAAAATTCTGATGCTGAATCCAATGGAAAGGGGCATTTTTAAGAAGCTAGTCAAAATGGGCTTGGTTGAGGCTTAAAAGCTAGCTGATGTGTTTGATTGATCCTGATGCAAATAGTTGTAAATAAAAAGTCCTGTTGATGTAGCTTGATCGCCCAAGCCATTTATTATAATCTGTTGGAATGAAGTATTTACCATGGATACACAAATTGGTCTTTCAGCTAAGAACTGGATGTTCGTGAAGCTAGATGAAAAGTTCACATTTTCAATAATGGAGGAACAAAACTTTTTTTTAGATCCACAAAAGTAACATGTGGTTCCAGTCCTAAGCAATTGCATCCCCTTGACCTTTCTGTTGACTGGGTAACTATAGAGTTTGCTTGATATTGTGGGATCCTCAAAACAAAATGAACGGCTTCAGAAGGATTGCTTATCAAATTAGATTTGTGGATTAAACAGGCAAACTATCTCTTCCCTACGATGTAGTGTCACTCAATAGAGTGAGTTACTGTGTCGTGTGAAGTTCAGTGTTCATTCCATCTTCTGCTCTTAATCTGAAGCCCACTATGGATGTCAGAAAATTATGTTAGTTGAATGGGAGTGTGTTCACAATATCAATGAAATGTTATGGTAAGAGCTGTACATTGCTAAGTGACTTGATGGAAACAAATTTGAAGTGGAATTGTTAATCAGCTAAGGGTTTTCTGGGATAAAATCTTGCATCTATTGGGAAGGTTAATCTTGTCAGCTGTTGCATTATTCCTACTACCAAATCATCACTTGCCTTAACTAGAACTTGCATATCTTCATTGCTGAGGCAGTGTGACTGCAGCAGGTTCCAGTTTTAATTAATTCCTTCCACCTATAAAAGTATTCAGATGTGACTTCTGTATGATGCAGCCACAGAAGGCTGTGGAGGCCAAGTTCAATGTATATTATAAAACAGAGATAGATTCTTGATTAAGTACGGTTTGTCAGGGGTTATGGGGAGAAGGCAGGAGAAGGGGGTTTAGGGAGGAGAGATAGATCAGCCATGATTGAATAGCAGAGTAGACGATGGGCCGAATGGCCTAATTCTGCTCCTATCATGTTTGACCTTATGACTGGTAAAAATGTGCAGAGGACACAAAATAATGTTAAGATACATTTTAACCTCTCATGCAAAATAGATGTCATAACACGGGTTACCAATGACTAATATAAAGTGCCAAAATGCAACAAGAAGGAGGTTGGCAGAATATCTACATAAACCCTTGGAAAGAACAAAACTACAAAAGATGAATGGAAAAGTGAAATTTGGCATCAATCAAATGTGCAATTTACATCTATAGTCAGCTTAGTTTATGGAGAGCGAAATCAAACCGTGTGCTTTCAATACGTTAAATTCAGCAAAATTTGTGGAGCAAAGATGAATAAATATGCATGAGCATCATTTACTTCAAGATGTGAAGACATTGCATTTCAGTTCACTACAGTACCAAGAAAGTAATAATAGCCAGTTATAAAATAAACAAATGATCACATACCATTTGGTAGTTGTGTGGTACAACAATGATTGATTTATTGACTAAACATGGAAACCAACCACCATCAATGAATCTACAATTTGTGATGGTGCAAGGAAATCCTAAGAGGTAGAAAAGTTTATGGGAACCAGAAATCCGCCTGTTCCAAGCATGGTTCAATTGCTGTACTGTAACATGTCAATGGTTGAAATTGCCTATGCTGAGCAACTCAATAGAGGAAAAAACAGTATATAATGATGCTTTGAGGACTACAGTTGTAACTGCCTGTAGTAAGGTAGAGTGATGAGACTAACTTGTTTAGAAAAGATGGTGATTTGCTACAGGATCTTTGATTTGGACTAACTTAGCACCTACTGCTGTAAATAGCTTTACATAGAAAATAGGAGCAGGAGGAGGCCATTCGGCCCTTCAAGCCAGCACCACCATCACCATTCATTGTGATAATGGCTGATCTTCCCCTATCAATAACCCGTGCCTGCCTTCTCCCCATATCCTTGGACTTCACTAGCTTCTAGAGCTCTATCTAACTCTCTCTTAAATCCATCCAGTTATTTTTTATGACTTGGCCTCCACTGCCCTCTGTGGCAGGGAATTCCATAAATTCACACTCTCTGGTGAAAAAAGTTTTTTCTCATCTCAGTCTTAATGACCTCCCCTTTATGCTACGACTGTGCCCCTGGTTCTGGACTCGCCCAACATTGGGACCATTTTTCCTGCGTTCCCCCCCTAGCTTGTCCAGTTCCTTTTTATAATTTATATGTTTCTATAAGATCCCCCCTCATGTATCATAAATAACTTTATTTCACTGTGAGGGAGGTAGCAGTTTTTTCAAATGTAGCAGTTGTTTGTAGATTAGGAAAGAAGCATGGGTTCATTGATTATATAAGTGCATGGTGCGAGTGGCTCACTGAACTTGCGCCGGGATCCATAATGGCGTCAGATTCCTTGAGTTCTCCAGGCCAGCCAGGCGTTGCTGGCAGAAGTTCCCAACATGCAGTACAAAGGGTGTGTGATACGCATTGTTTTATTGCTGTTTATATGGTTTCAATAAATGTTTCACTTTTAATTTCATATGATTGAAATGTTTCTTTCGCTTTTTGAGCTGAATCCTCAAAATCTGTTTGGAATAATACTTTTAGGAGTAGCGGATGAATTTGGTGAATATGGTTTAAAAAAAAAGACCAGAGCTGAAATCTGAGACTTCTGGTTCCAGGGTGGACTGACAACTCTGAGGGTTTGGTAGCTTTGCTATAATGTATTGAGTAAATGAGGATCAACTAAGTATTGGGAGAGAGAGTCGAAGGGTAAGCCAGAAAAGCTACCATACTTGATTATGCAATGTTTAGAGGGAGCGGGCCCCTCTAAATGGAAAGATTATTGCCCACGACTGGGATGGATATTTGTTACTGCACTAAAGCAGCAGTGTGTTAAGAAAGAAAAGAAATGAAACTGAAAATGACAGATTAAAGAAGGAATTAGCTGCCTTAGAATAGCACTGTGTGATCTTAACTGAGGTAGAACAAGCTATGCAGGAATGTGGCAGACAAGGTGGAATTGAAACATATCAACACCACTTGTTGGATAGCTACACTGCAAAAACAAAGGAAACTAACGGCGTGGTGGGTGGATCCAGTAAAAGTGGATCCATGTGTTGTCACAAGATGATGAGACCCCGACCACTGGGTTGGGGGGATATATGGCATTCAGATGAGTCGGACAGAGATTGGGCAGAGGGAAGAAGCGGGTAACAAACCGGCAGTAGAAGGTGGACCCAAAGTTTAGTTTAGTTTATTGTCATTTTTACCGAGGTACAGTGTAAAGCTTTTTGCTTTCTATCCAATCAAAGGAAAATGATTTAAAGCCCTCCACAGTGCACATATAAAGGATAAAGGGTACAGCATTTAGTGCAAGATAAAGTCTATTTAAAGATAGTTCAAAGCTTTCCAATGGGGTAGATGGGAGGTTGGGACTGCATGCTAGCTGATGAGAGTTGACTGTTCAGTTGACTGATAACAGCTAGGAAGAGACTGTCCCTGAATCTGGAGGTAGGGGGTTACACAAAAAGCTGGAGAAACTCAGCGGGATGAAGCGAAGGAGATAGGCGACGTTTCGGGTCGAGACCCTTCTTCAGACTGGTCAGGGATCAGGGAAACGAGAGATATAGACGGTGATGTGGAGAGGTAAGGAATAATAAATGAAAGATATGCAAAAAAGTATCGATGATAAAGGGAACAAGCCATTGTAAGCTGTTTGTGGTGTGAAAATGAGAAGCTGGTGCGACTGGGGTGGGGGAGGGAGATAGAGAAGAGGGAATGCCAGGGCCCGAGGCTGAGGGGAGAGGTGGGAAGGGGAGGAGACAGCAAGGGTTAACAGAATTGAGAAAATTCAATGTTCAAGCCCAAAGGATGCAGACTCCCCAAGCGGAAATATGAGGTGCTGTTCCTCCAGCTTGCGGTGTTGCTCACTCTGGCCGTGGAGGAGGCCCAGGACCGAGAGGTCGGATGTGGAATGGGAGGGGGAGTTGAAGTATTGAGCCACCGGGAGGTCGGGTTGGTTATTGCGGACCGAGCGGAGGTGTTCGGCGAAGCGATCGCCAAGCCTCCGCTTGGTCTCACCGATATAGATCATCTGGCATCTGGAGCAGCGGATGCAGTAGATGAGGTTGGAGGAGGTGCAGGTGAACCTCTGTCGGACCTGGAAGGACTGCTTGGGTCCCTGAAAGGAGTGGAGGGGGGAGGTGAAGGGACAAGTGTTGCATTTCTTGCGGTTGCAAGGGAAAGTGCCCGGGGAAGGGGTAGAGCGGAAGGGAGGGAAGAATGACAAGGGAGTTGTGGAGGGAGCGGTCTTTGCGGAAGGCAGACAGGGGGGGAAATGGGAAGATGTGGCGGGTGGAGGGGTCACGTTGGAGGTGGTGAAACTGGCGGAGGACTATATGTTGTATTTGCCGGCTGGTGGGGTGAAAGGTGAGGACCAGGGGGGACTCTGCCCTGTTTGCGAGTGGGGGAATGGGAGCGAGGGCAGTGTTGCGGGGTATGGAGGAGACCCTGGTGCGAGCCTCATCAATAGTGGGGAGGGAATCCCCGTTCTCTGAAGAATGAGGCCATTTGTGATGACCTGGTGTGGAACACCTCATCCTGGGAGCAGATGCGGCGTAGACGGAGGAATTGGGATAGGGGATGGAGTCCTTACAGGAAGCAGGGTGGGAGGAAGAGTAGTCCAGGTAGCTGTGGGAGTCGGTGGGTTTGTAGTGGATGTCGGTCAGGAGTGTATCACCTGCAATAGAGATGGTGAGGTCAAGGAATGGTAGGGAAATGTCGGAAATGGTCCAAGTGTATTTGAGTGCCGGATGGAAGTTGGTGGTGAAATGAATGAAGTCAGTCAGTTGTGTGTGGGTGCAGGAGGTGACACCAAAGCAGTCGTCGATGTAACGGAGGTAGAGGTCGGGGATGGGGCCCTGGTACGCCGAGAACAAGGATTGTTCGACATACCCAACAAAGAGGCAAGCGTAGCTGGGGCCCATGCGTGTGCCCATAGCTACGCCTTGTGTTTGGAGGAAATGGGAGGAATCAAAAGAGAAGTTATTGAGGGTGAGGACCAACTCTGCTAGGCGGAGGAGGGTCCTCCGCTCGGTCCGCAATAACCAACCCGACCTCCCAGTGGCTCAACACTTCAACTCCCCCTCCCATTCCACATCCGACCTCTCGGTCCTGGGCCTCCTCCACGGCCAGAGTGAGCAACACCGCAAGCTGGAGGAACAGCACCTCATATTCCGCTTGGGGAGTCTGCATCCTTTGGGCTTGAACATTGAATTTTCTCAATTCTGTTAACCCTTGCTGTCTCCTCCCCTTCCCACCCTCTCCTCAGCCCTCGGGCCCTGGCATTCCCTCTATCTCTATCTCCCTCCCCCACCCCAGTCGCACCAGCTTCTCATTTTCACACCACAAACAGCTTACAATGGCTTGTTCCCTTTATCATCGATACTTTTTTGCATATCTTTCATTCATTGTTCCTTATCTCTCCACATCACCGTCTATATCTCTTGTTTCCCTGATCCCTGAGCAGTCTGAAGAAGGGTCTCGACCCGAAACGTCGCCTATCTCCTTCGCTCCTTAGATGCTGCTGCACCCGCTGAGTTTCTCCAGCCTTTTGTGTACCCTCGATTCTCCAGCATCTGCAGTTCCTTCTTTAACACAGGGAAACGAGAGATATAGACGGTGATGTGGAGAGATAAAGAACAATGAATGAAAGATATGCAAAAAAGTATCGATGATAAAGGGAACAAGCCATTGTAAGCTGTTTGTAGTGTGAAAATGAGAAGCTAGTGCAACTAGGGTGGAGGAGGGAGATAGAGATAGAGGGAATGCCAGGGCCCGTGGGCTGAGGGAGAGGTGGGAAGGGGAGGAGACAGCAAGCGTTAACAGAATTGAGAAAATTCAATGTTCAAGCCCAAAGGATGCAGACTCCCCAAGTGGAATATGAGGTGCTGTTCCTCCAACTTACGGTGTTGCTCCCTCTGGCCGTGGAGGAGGCCCAGGACCGAGAGGTCGGATGCGGAATGGGAGGGGGAGTTGAAGTGCTGAGCCACCGGGAGGTCGGGTTGGTTTTTATGTGTTTTCAAACTTCTGGACCTCATGCCTGGTGTGAGAGGAGGGAGTGAGCAGGGTAAGAGGTTTAAGATGAAGGGGAAAAGATTTTAAAGGAATCTGAGGGGTACATTTTTCACACAAAGGGTGATGGGTGTATGAAACAAACTGCAAGAGGAGGTAGGACTATCCCAACGTTTAAGAAACAGCTAGACAAGTACATGGATAGGACAGGTTTGGAGGGATATGGGCCAAATGCAGGCAGGTGGGACTAGTGTAGCTGGGACATTTTGGCCGATGAGGGCAAGTTGGGCCAAAGGGCATGTTTCCACGCTGTATCACACCAAGATTCTTAAGACTGATTCTCCATTGTCTTAGTGGCCTTGCCAACGTGGCGTGAAGTGTAGATTGTTGATGGAAGGGAGGTTGGTTTACGTGATGGTCTGAACTATCTTTACAACTCTACAATTTCTTCCGGTCTTGGATGGAGCTAAAGTAAAGATTGTGAAAGGGGAATCAATTGAAAAGACTGTCCAGGAATATAGTTAAAACAGAATTGCAAGAGTTGAGAGAATATAGAAGTAACCTGTCAAGCCCTTTGCCACTCAGCTATGGCATCAGGATAAAGGCCAAATCATATTAACTAAGAATCAGAATCACACTTTATGCGGCAAGTATGTTTTGCAACATACGAGGAATTTCACTGGCCAGGTCAGCCATACAATTGAAAGTAACAGATCACTCAAACACATTTTAAAATGAACGTCCACCACAGTGACTCCTACACATTCCTCACTCTGATGGAAGGTGAAATAAAGTTCAAGTCCTTCCCTTAGTTCTTCCTCGGTCGTGGGCCTCGAGCCCCCGTTGACGGGACAATCTTGACTCCCGTAGCCGGCGGCGTTCAGCCCGCCCTGTCGAGGCGATCAAGCTCCCGCATCCGGGGGGGGGGATGTCATCTCCCCCGAGCCGGGCGATCGAACCAGTTGGAGCTGCTGACTCGGCCTCACCCGAGACTGCGAGCCCTTGGTGTTGGTGTCGTGGTGGGAGCGATCCCAGGCAAGGGATCAGCTCCGATGGTGTCCCCGCCCCGCGGTGGGGCTCATGACAGTACGAGGAGGCTTCCAGCTCCATCTATGGTAGGCCGCAGAGCCCGGAGAATGTGATCCGAAAATGAATCACATCTCCGGGTAGGTAAGAGCCTGAAAAAAAGGTTCTCCTGATTTACACCCCCCTCCTCCCTCCACATAAAACAAGCCAAAGAACATTAAAACAAAAACTTTTAACAAACTAAAAAATAACAAAAAGAGTGAAAAGATGAACAGACTGCCGGCAGGGCAGCCATCGTCCCGGTGCCCCAGTAAGATAAGATACACGAGTGACATAAGTACAGATCTACTCATTGCATCAGTAATGTGCGCAGTCAATAGGACACATTATCTCTGGGACTGGATCATCTATATATACAGAGGCCATTACCCCATGACTAAGGTCTAGGAATTGGAATTCTGGCCCTGGCACATTGTGCAAGATGCAATTTCTAGGTTATGGGATATGGCTTCTTGAATGGGGATGATTGGACGGCATTTTGTGGGTCCCAAGGACAAAATGTTTGCAAGTGGCATGCATGAAATGTCTGATGGAAACGGGTCCAGTTCAGCTGCATTGCACCTTGTTGGCTGTGCTGGGACTGACAGTAGAGAGGATTGTAGCAAAGGCTGTGAGTATACTCGCACAACTGAAGCAGGGGGGGGGGGGGGGGCTAAGGTTAAAACTAGATCAGCCAAAGTAAATCTGGGACAAAGCAGGACTGAAAATAAAGAGAAAATGAGGACAAATTAAAAAAAAACAGAAGTTCACTCAGAAAGGGATGTTTTTTTCTTTGTATAGAAAAATAGATAAAATTGATGGCTCTCCAACTGAGGACCTGCATGCCTTTGGACACAACATTGTAAGACAGAAGGGGGGGTACACAAAAAGCTGGAGAAACTCAGCGGGTGCAGCAGCATCTAAGGAGCGAAGGAGATAGGCGACGTTTCGGGTCGAGACCTTCAGACTGGTCAGGGATCAGGGAAACGAGAGATATAGACGGTGATGTGGAGAGATAAGGAACAATGAGTGAAAGATATGCAAAAAAGTATCGGTGATAAAGGGAACAAGCCATTGTAAGCTGTTTGTGGTGTGAAAATGAGAAGCTGGTGCGACTGGGGTGGGGGAGGGAGATAGAGATAGAGGGAATGCCAGGGCCCGAGGGCTGAGGGAGAGGTGGGAAGGGGAGGAGACAGCAAGGTTAACAGAATTGAGAAAATTCAATATTCAAGCCCAAAGGATGCAGACTCCCCAAGCGGAATATGAGGTGCTGTTCCTCCAGCTTGCGGTGTTGCTCACTCTGCCGTGGAGGAGGCCCAGGACCGAGAGGTCGGATGTGGAATGGGAGGGGGAGTTGAAGTGCTGAGCCACCGGAGGTCGGGTTGGGTATTGCGGACCGAGCGGAGGTGTTCGCGAAGCGATCGCCAAACCTCCGCTTGGTCTCACCGATATAGATCATCTGGCATCTGGAGCAACGGATGCAGTAGATGAGGTTGGAGGAGGTGCAGGTGAACCTCTGTCGGACCTGGAAGGACTGCTTGGGTCCCTGAAAGGAGTGGAGGGGGGAGGTGAAGGGACAAGTGTTGCATTTCTTGCGGTTGCAAGGGAAAGTGCCCGGGGAAGGGGTAGAGTGGGAGGGGAGGGAAGAATTGACAAGGGAGTTGCGGAGGGAGCGGTCTTTGCGGAAGGCAGACAGGGGGGGAGAGAAGGGGGGAAGACTGTAAGACAGAACACAGTTTTCCACAGTTTGGAAAACCAAAGAAGGTGGAGGAGGAAGTGAAGCCTTCTATACACCCTGTGACGCAGCTCTACCCCGTCCTGCAAGAGTTTGATCAATTGGCACAGCTATCCCTTGGACAAGTGCGGGGCTGGTGCTCCAGGGTTCGTGCAAGCAACTCCTGTCCGTGGAGCATCACGTGGAGACTTGAGGCCACTTGTACTTAAAATTTTATGATGAACCAGGGGAAATACATAAAATATTGTGTGAAGACATGAAGTTCCTCATGGGGAGGAAGAGAGAAGTTGTAAAGGGGAAATATCGTAATGCAGTAAGCCAATCAGGAAAACAGTGGAGGGAAGAAAACTACACAGCAGTGTATGTGTAGGAAGGAACTGCAGATGCTGGTTTAAACTGAAGATAGACACAAAAAGCTGGAGTAACTCAGCGGGACAGGCAGCATCTCTGGAGAGAAGGAATGGGTGACGTTTCGGATCGAGATCCTTCTTCAGAATAGTTAGGGATAAGGGAAACGCGACATATAGACGATATAGAGAGATTTTAAAAAATGAAAGATATGCAACAAAGTAACGGTGATAAAGGAAACAGGCCATTGTTAGCTGTTTATTGGGTGAAAACGAGAAGCTCTCTCTCTCGATCCCTCCCTGGGTGCGGGAGGGATCGAGAGAGAGAGGGAATGCCGGGGCTACCTGAATTTGATTTGATTTGAATTGATTTTATTGCTTGTCATTCGAACCTCAGAGGCTCGAACGAAACTCCGTTTCTACAAACCATACAAACAAACAAACAGAACAATTCATAGAACAACATGCAAACATTAAATTCACACAAACATCAGTGAGAGAACAGAAGTGAGAGAAATCAAAATTCATATCACTGGGCTGTAAGCTGCCCAAGCGAAATATGAGATGTTGTTTCTCCAATTTGCGTTTAGCCTCACTCTGACAATGGAGGAGACCGAGGACAGAAAGGTCTGTGTGCGAATGGGAAGGATTAAAGAGTTTAGCAATGGGAAGGAGAATTAAGTGTTTTAGCAACCGTAGATCGGATAGGTTCAGGCGGACTGAGTGAAGGTTTCAAGCAAAAACGATCGCCCAGTCTACGTTAGTACGTAGTACCCTAATCTACTGCTTCAACTGTAACAATGTGGATCATTATGCCCATAACTGTATAACAAATAGGTTTTGAAATGTGAGGCTCTGGAATTACTGGAGTTTTGGTTGATTTGCTGATGTCATACTTTAAATATATTGAATATTAACATGCGTGATCAATAACTTCTAAAAATTCTTTGTTTTAAACTCTAAATGTTTTATCAAAGTTCGTATGATTACGTTTTTGTTTTAACAGCTTAACTCTTGAAAGTGAGCTATGAACTAGTTTAAAGTGTGAATAATCTGTGAGTCTTAAACTGTTGCATAGTGAGTAGCATTTGGTGAGTTAATTATGATTTGTATGAGCAGAAGAAGAAAAAACGTATTAAATGAGTGAGTGCAAAGAAGAAATCAATATTCATACCATTGGGCTATTAGCTGCCCAAGCGAAATAAGAGATGCTGTTCCTCCAATTTGCATTTATCCTCACTCTGACAATGGAGGAGACTAGGACAGAAAGGTCTGTGTAGGAATGGGATGAAGAATTAAACTGTTAGGCAACTGGAAAATCAGGTAGGTTTAGGCGGCCTGAGCGGAAGGTGTTGCATGAAACGATCGCCCAGTCTACGTTTGGTCTCGCCGATGTACAAGAGTCCACATCTTGAACAACAGATACAGCAGATGAGGTTGGAGGAGGTACAAGTGAACCTCTGCCTAACCTGGAAGGACTGTCGGGGTCCCTGGACAGAGTCCGAGGGAGGAGGTATAGGACCGGTGTTGCATCTTCTGCGGTTGCAGGGGAAGGTACCTGGGTAGTGGGTGGCTTAGGTGAAAAGGGATGAGTTAACCAGGGAGTTGCAGAGGGAATGGTCTGTGCAGAAGGCGGAAAGGGGTGGAGATGGGAAAATGTGGCTCGGATCCCGTTGGAGGTGGTGGATATTTCGGAGGATTATGTGTTGTTGTCCTGAACGGGCGCCGTCCTGTAGGGGTATGGCTGCCCAGCCTGCAGTTGTCCGTTTCTTCTCTCTTTTTTATTTTTAGTTAGTTGAGTTTTTCTGTTTTCGGAGTCCTAGCCTTTTTTATGTGGGGGTGGTGGGGGAAGGGGGAAACTGCTTTCTAGGGTAACTACCTGGTTGGAGAGGCAGCTTTTCTCCAGGCTGCACCGTCGACCCGTCCTCGCGGCCTACCAGCGGGCCTGGAGTGGCGTTTCCTGGGGGGACCGCCCAGAACCACGGCAGCGGCACAGCGCTGGAGCGCCATCGCAGAGCGAACGGGGCAATAGACCTTTGCCTGGGTCGCCGCGCTGGAGCTCCAGTGAGCTGTGAAGACCGCATGTGAACATCGCGGAGCTGCGGGACTGTGGGGCGGCCGGCAGCGGCGCTGAACTTTATACTTTAACGTCGGGGGCCTGGGATCTCTCGGCGAGATCGCAGTTGTGCAGCTCCCTTCAGCACGGCCTGTTGGTGTCGGAAGCTGCGGTCTCCAGCAAGGAAGCGTGGCCGTTACAGGCACCCCGAGCTGATGAGAGGGTTCTCCCGACGCGGAGCACATCAACCCGGCGAAGAAGGGCCTGGAACATCGGCCCCCGTAGCGGCGACTGTGGAGGCCTCAATAGGCCCGACTATGGGTGAACAAAGGGATAGGGACTGGACTTTGTGCCTTCCCTCATAATGGAAACCATTGTGGGGGGATTTTTTTAATGTTTATTGTTAAATTCTTTAATGTTATGTCTTATCTTTATCTGTGTGCTGCATGGCAAGACAAATTTCACTACACCAATTGGTGTATGTGACAATAAATGTCCTTTGTCGTCCTTTGTATGCGGTGACTGATGGGGTGGAAGATAAGGACTCGTGGGACTCTGCCTCTGTTGCGACTAGGGAGAGGGGGAGCAAGGGCGGAGCTGTGGGTTACCGAGGAGACACGAGTAATGGCCTCGTCTATGATGGGAGAGGGGAACCCCTCTGTGACAAGGAACTGCAAAAGCTGGTTACACCAAAGATATGAGGTGGGAAGGTATGAGTTAACCAGGGGGTTGCGGATGGAATGGTCTCTGCGGAAAGGGGTGGAGGTGGAAAGATGTGGCTAGTGGTGGAATCCCGTTGGAGGTGGCGAAAATGTCAGAAGATTATGTGCTGTATTGAATGTTATTGGCCAAGTATGTATACATATAAGGAATTTGCCTTGGTGCTTTGCTCGTAAGTAACAAAATGATATAAGTAGACAATTAAATATAAAACATAATTTAAAGGGTGCACAGAAAGCTGGAGAAACTCAGAGGGTGCAACAACATCTAAGGAGCGAAGGAGATAGGCAACGTTTCGGGCCGAAACCCTTCTTCAGATCAGTCCAATCAGAGTAGTGTCATCCGCAAACTTGAGAAGCTTGACAGAGGAGTGTGTGAAGGTGCATTCGTTGGTGTAGAGAGAGTACAGGAGGGGAGAGTACGCAGCCTTGTGGTGCTTCTATGCTGAGGGTCTGCGGGTCTGAGATGAGCTTTCCCAGCCTCACATGCTGCTTCCTGTCTGTCAGGAAGTTGATGACCACTGACAGAGGGATTCAGGCACAGTCAACTGGGAGAGTTTGGAGTGTAGTAGCCCTGGCACAATGGTGTTGAATGCAGAACTAAAATCCACTAACAAAATTGTTGCCAAGGTCCCCTGGTGGTCTAGGTGCTGGAGGATGAAGTGCAGGCCTAGGTTGACTGCGTCATCCACTGATCTATTTGCCCGGTATGCAAACTTAGGGGGTCCCAGCAGGGGGTTTTGTGATATTTTTCAGTACAAGTCTTTCAAGGATCTTCATGATTACAGAGGTCAATGCGACAGGCCTGTAGTCATTAAGAGAAGTAATAATCCTTAGTTTTTTGGGGACCGGGAACAATAGTGGAGACTTTGAAGCAGGCAGGGACACGCAGATTTGCAGGGACCGATTGAAAATGTCTGTGCACACTGGTGCCAATTGTTCGCGCAGAACTTGAAGGTAGAAGGGGAAACATTGTTCAGTCCTGGAGATTTCCGCTTTTCTGTCTCCTGAATGGCTTTTCCACCTCCCTAACTGCTATTGTTAGTGATGGAGAAGTGGCCAGACTGACATTGGGCAGCGAGGAGGGGGTGGGTAGCGAATGAGGGCACAGCCATTGCATACTGGAGTCAGGCTGTACGTAGGTGTGAAGTGGTGATTGGGGGAGGAGTGGGAGGGGGTACCGGGGGTATGTTTCTGACTATCAAACCTGCAGTAGAATTCTTTCAGATCGTTGGTCAGCTGATGATTGTCCAAGGAGCGGGGGGTTTTCCTCTTGTAGCTGGTGATTTCTTGCATGCCCTTCCCCCACACTGAAGAGTCATTAGCTGAAAACTTGCACCTCAACTTCTGAAGAACGGTCTCGACCCGAAACTTACACCTCAACATCTGAAGCGGCCAATTCGGAACTCCGAGCCGCTGAGTGTGTTCTTCCGACGCTGGAGTACCATCATCCGGCGAGAGGGCCTGAAACATCAGGCCGCAGTTTGTGGCGACTGCGGAGGCCTCAATAGCCCCGATTAACGGGTGAGGAAGAGGACTGAACTTTGTTGCCTTCCATCACGGTGGGAAACATTGATTCCGCCGTGGGGGAATGTTTTTTATGTTTAATGTTAAATTCTATAGTGTTGTGTTTATCTTATTTATGTGCTGCATGGTAACTCAAATTTCACTGCACCAATTGGTGTATGTGACAATAAATGTCATTTGTCCTTTGAAGAAGGGTCTCGACCCAAAACGTCACCCTTTCCTTGGCAGCTCCGATTCCTCTTCTCAGCTTATACTTTACCTGCATGTAGAGGTCTGTATCCCCATTCCTATAGGCCTCATCTTTAGATTGGTGGAGCTGTCAGAGTTCTGCTGTAAACCAGGGCTTGTCATTGTTGAACCTGTTCCGGTTCCTAGTGGGAATGCAACTGTCCTCACAAAAGCTGACATTTGATGTCATGGTGTCTGTATATTCATCAAGGCTTGTGGTTGCTTCCCTGAAAACATTCCAATCAGTGCAGTCAAAGCAGGACTGTAGGTTTTCAATGCCCTCACTTGTCCACTTTTTCATTGTTCTGACCACAGGCTTAGCCGATTTTAGTTTCTGCCTGTAGGTCGGAATAAGGTGAACTAAACAATGATCAGAGAGTCCCAGAGCCGCATGGGGAACAGAGTGATATGCATTCCTGATTGTGGTGTAATAATGATCGAGTGTTTTCTCCCCTCTGGTGGGGCGGTAACGTGATGTCTGTATTTGGAAGCTCTTGGCTTAGGGTTAGCTTTGTTAAAAATCCCTCAAAAACAATGACCATGGAATCCATGAATGACCATGACCATGAAGTCACGCTCTCTACACTCATTACCTGGTCAGCGAGTTGCGTTTGCGCCTCGCTTACGCAGGCTTGGGGGTGGGGGGGGATGTAAACTTCAGCGAAAATAGACGAGGTAAATTCCCTCGGAGAATAAAAGCGAAACCTAAACCTAATAGAACAGTGGTCGCTGGTCTCGGGTCGGGTGAGTAGTCAAGAGTATTTTATTGTCATATGTCCCAGATAGGACAATGAAATTCTTATTTGCTGCAGCACAACAGAATATGTAAACATAGTACATAAAGGGAGAAAAAAGATCAGTGTGTGTATATACACACACATGCACACATGCTCAATAAATAAACAAATATAGTGCAATAATAATAATAGTCTGATGTAGTTCAGAGCTTATTTGTTGTCGTGTTTAATAGCCTGACGGCTGTAGGGAAGAAGCTATTCCGGATCCTGGATGTTACAGTTTTCAGGCTCCCGTACCTTCTTCCCGATGGCAATGGTGAAATGAGTGTGTGGCTAGGATGGTGTGGGTCTTTGATGATGTTGGCTGCCTTCGATGGTGGGGAGGTCAGAGCCGGTGATGGACTGGGCAGTGGTCACAACTTTTTGCAGTCTTTTCCGCTCCTGGACGTTCAAGTTGCCGAACCAGGCCACGATGCAACCAGTCAGTATGCTCTCTACTGTGCACCTGTAGAGGTTCAAGAGAATCCTCTTTGACATAACGAATCTCTGTAATCTTCTCAGGAAGTAGAGGTGCTGATGTGCCTTTTTTATAATTGCATCAGTGTGCTGGGTCCAGGAAAGATCTTTGGAAATATGCACGGCCAGGAACATGAAGTTTTTGACTCCCTCCACCATCGTCCCATTGATATAAACAGGATTGTGGGACCTCATCCTTCCCCTTCCAAAGTCCACAATCAGTTCCTTGTTTTTACTGATGTTACGGCTCCAGCTCCGGCTCCGGCCCGACTCCGAGGCTCCAGCTCCGGCTCCGGCCCGACTCCGGGGCTCCAGCTCCAGCTCCGGCTCCGGCTCGACTCCGGGGCTCCAGCTCCAGCTCCGGCTCCGGCTCCGGCCCGACTCCGGAGCTCCAGCTCCGGCTCCAGCTCCGGCCCGACTCCGGGGCTCCGGGGCTCCGGCTCCAGCTGCAGATTGCTGCCGGCGGACTGTTGGGGTGACGGGAGCTCGTGGGTCCGGGTGGGAGACCGCTCTCCGGAACTCCGCAACCCAACTTCTCCAGCCCGTGTCGCGGGGTTGGAACGACCCGGAGCGGGGGGGGGCCGAGCATCGCCCGGCGCGGCTTTAATGGCTGCGGGATATTCCAGCGCCGCCAGGGCTCTAACTTTGTGACTTTGGGCCTGGAGCGGGGCCGTACATCGCCCGGGCGGCCTCAATGGACATGGGACTTAACACCGCCCGCCTGGGGCTTCGACATCGGGAGAGAGATGGTGCGGGGGAGAGAGAACTTTGCCTTCCATCACAGTGAGGAGGAGAGTCACTGTGATGGATGTTTGTGTGAATTTAATTGTTTGCGTGTTTTTTTATGAATTGTTCTGTTTGTTTGTTTGTATGGCTTGTAGAAACGGAGTTTCGTTCGAGCCTCTCTGAGGTTCGAATGACAAGTAATAAAATCAAAGTCAAAGTTGAGAGCCAGGTTGTTGTGCTGGCACCATTTGGTCAATCGGTCGATCTCACTATACTCTGACTCATCACCATCTGTAGTCCGTCCAATAACAGTGGTGTCATCCGAGAACTTGAAGATGGAATTTGCGCTATGTCCGGTTACACAGTCATGGGTATAGAGTGAGTAAAGCAGGGGGCCTGAGCACACAGCCTTGAGGTGCTCCCGTACTGATTGTTACTGAGGATGAAGTATTTCTGCCAATTTGAGCAGACTGTGGTCTGCGGATGAGGAAGTCGAGGATCCAATTGCAGAGGGATGTGCAGAGACCCAGTTCCGTGAGCTTGGTAACCAGCTTGGAGGGGATGATGGTATTGAACGCCGAGTTGTAGTCTATAAACAACAGCTGACGTAAAGGTCAAGACCCTTCTACAGACTGAGTCAGGGGAGAGGGAGACACAGATATAAGGAAGTGAAAGGTGTGAAAACAAGACAAAGGGGACGGAGTTCAAGGAGATAAAGAGGGAAATCAAAATGTAGAATAGAAAACATGCTCGTAAAGTCAGGAGAGAGGGATATATATATATATATATAACTTGATCTCCATCCCCTTTGTCTTGTTTTGTGTGTGTGTGTGTGTGTATGTGTATATAAGAATAAGGGGTAGGCCATTTAAAACTGAGATGAGGAAAAACCTTTTCACACAGAGTTGTGAATTTGTGGAATTCTCTTAGATAGAGCTCTTAGGGCTAGGGTAATCAAGGGGTATGGGGAGAGGGCAGGAACGGCGAACTGATTGTGGATGATCAGCCATGATAACATTGAATGGTGGTGCTGGCTCAAAGGGCCAAATGGCCTACTCCTGCACCTTTTGTCTATGTATATATACGTGCGAGTATGTGTATATATACACTCACAACTTGTTTTCTCTCTCGTTAATCGTATTGTTTACAGTGTACAATGTTTACATATGGAGTTAAAATTGGCATGTAACAAAGGTAATGCCATGGTTGTTATGGGAGATTGCAACATGCAGGTAGACTGGGAAAATCAGGTTGGTACTGGACCCAAGAAAGGGATTTTGTCGAGTACCTTTGTGATGTATTCTTAGAGCAGCTTGTATTGGAGGCTACCAGGGAGAAGGCAATTCTGGATTTAGTTTTATGTAATGAACCAGATTTGATAAAGGAACTTGAGGTTAATGAGCCATTAGGAGGTAGTGACCATAATATGGTCAGGTTTAATCTACAATTGGAGAGGGAGAAGATAAATTGGAGGTGTCAGTGTTACAGTTGAATAAAGGGGACTACTGGGCCATGAGGGAGCAGCTGGCTGGAAAAATAGTTGACTGGAAAGATAGTTGACTGGAAGGGTTGACAGTGGAACAACAATGTCAGGTATTTCTAGGAATAATATAGAAGGTGCAGGATCAGTTCATTCCTGCGAGGAAGAAAGATTTCAAGGGGACTAAGGGGCGACTGTAGCTGACAAGGGATGTCAGGGACAGTATAAAAATAAAAGAGAAGTACAACGTAGCAAAGATGAGTGGGAAGCAAGAGGATTGGGTAATTTTTAAAGAGCAACTGAAGATAATTAAAAGACAATACGGGGAGAAAATATGAGGTACGAAGGTAAGCTAGCCAAGAATGTAAAGGAGGATAGTAAAAGCTTCTTTAGGTATGTGAAGAGGAAAAAAATAGTTAAGACCAAAGTTGGACCCTTGAAGACCGAAAAGGGTGAATTTATTATGGGGAACAGGGAAATGGCAGATGAGTTGAACAGGTACTTTGGATCCATCTTCATTAAGGAGGACACAATCTTCCTGATATAGCAGTGGACAGAGGAACTGAAGGAAATCCACATTAGGCAGGAAATGGCATTGGGTAGACTGATGGGACTGAAGGCTGATAAATCTCCAGGGCCTGATGGTCTGCATCCCAGGATACTTAAGGAAGTGGCTCAAGAAATTGTGGATGCATTGGTGATAATTTTCCAATGTTCTATAGACTCAGGATCAGTTCCTGTGGATTGAAGGGTAGCTAATGTTACCCCACTTTTTAAGAAAGGCAGGAGAGAAAAAACAGGGAATTATAGACCAGTTAGCCTGACATCGATGGTGGGGAAGATGCTGGAGTCAATTATAAAAGATGAAATAGCCGCACATTTTTGCACAGCAGTAACAGGATCGGCCCGAGTCAGCATGGATTTACGAAGGGGAATTCATGCTTGACTAATCTTCTGGAATATTTTGAGGATGTAACTAGGAAAATGGACAAGGGAGAGCCAGTGGATGTAGTGTACCTGCACTCTCAGAAAGCATTTGATCAGGTCCCACATAGGAGATTAGTGGGCAAAATTAGGGGACATGGTATTGGGGTAGAGTGCTGACATGGATAGAAAATTGGTTGGCAGACAGGAAACAAAGAGTAGGGATTAATGGGTCCCTTTCAGAATGGCATGCAGTGACTAGTGGGGTACTGCAAGGCTTGGTGCTGGGACCACAGCTAATTACAATATACATCAATGATTTAGATGAAGGGATTCAAAGTAACATTAGCAAATTTGCAGATGACACAAAGCTGGGTGGCAGTGTGAACTGTGAGGAGGATGCTATGAGAATGCAGGGTGACTTGGACAGGTTGGGGAGTGGGCAGATGCATGGCAGATGAAGTTTAATGTGGATAAATGTGATGTTATCCACTTTGGTTTCAAAAACAGGAAGGCAGATTACTATCTAAATGGCATCAAGTTGGGAAAAGGGGAAGTACAACAGGATATGGGGGTCCTTGTTCATCAGTTTATGAAAGTAAGCATGCAGGTACAGCTGGCTGTGAAGAAAGCGAATGGCATGTTGGCCTTCATAACAAGAGGAGTCGAGTATAGGAGCAAAGAAGTCCTTCTGCAGTTGTACAGGGCCCTAGTGAGACCGCACCTGGAGTATTATGCGCAGTTTTGGTCCCTTAATTTGAGGAAGGACATTCTTGCCATATTGAGGGAGTGCAATGTAGGTTCACAAGGTCAATTCCTGGGATGGCGGGAATGTCATATGCTGAGAGAATGGAGCAGCTAGGCTTGTACACTCTGGGGTTTAGAAGGATGAGAGCGGATCTTATTGAAACATATAAGATTATTAAGAGTTTGGACACGCTAGAGGCAGGAAACATGTTCCCGATGTTGGGGGAGTCCAGAACCAGGGGCCACAGTTTAAGAATAAGGGGTAAGCCATTTAGAACGGAGACGAGGAAACACTTTTTCTCACAGAGAGTTGTGAGTCTGTGGAATTTTCTGCCTCAGAGGGCGGTGGAGGCCGGGTCTCTGGATACTTTCAAGAGAGAGCTAGATAGGACTCTTAAAGATAGAGGAGTCAGGGGATATGAGGAGAAGGCAAGAACGGGGTACTGATTGGGGATGAGCAACCATGATCACATTGAATGGCGGTGCTGGCTCGTAGGGCCGAATGGCCCACTCCTGCACCTATTGTCTATTGTCATATTCTGTTGCGCTAAAGCAAGTAAGAATCTCATTGTTCTATCTGGGACACATGACAATAAAACACTCTTAACTCTTGACCCATTTCTTCTATCCAAACCAAAAGTTGAAGTCTTCCAGATGAACTGTTGGCCGCATTGGTTATTCCGGGCTGGGCAGACAGGTAGACAACTCCTTGTTAAAGAAGGAACTGCAAATTCTGGAAAATCGAGGGTACACAAAAGGCTGGAGAAACTCAGCGGGTGCAGCAGCATTAAGGAGCGAAGGAGATAGGGGGTACACAAAAAGCTGGAGAAACTCAGCGGGTGCAGCAGCATCTAAGGAGCGAAGAAGACAGTTGGGTGGACAACTCCTTCAGACAGTTGGGTGGACAACTCCTCTGTGAATGGTCCACCTGTTGACCTGTGACGATCACCCTGGCGCTCAACGGTGCGCTATTCAATTGTGATTGGTCGAGTGCGTCACGTGGGCGCGGGGAGCGAATGGCCCGCCGCGATTGGTCGCTGGCGGGAGGTGGTTGTTGTCGTCGACCGCTGCGGGCCTTCGGCCGGCCACAAGCTGTTGGCGCACGGCGGCCGCAAGCAAGCAAGCGGGAAGGGCGATGGCGGAGGGTTGGTCGGAAAGCGGCGCACGGCGGCGGCAGAAGATCCTGTGCAGGTGAGGGGGCGAGAGTTGAAGTTTTCGTTCTCTGCAGGAGAGGAGAGGATGCGGACACGGACGCCGCCGCCGCCGCCGCCGCGCTCCACTCGCTCCAGTGACGGTTGGAGCTGCCGGAGTCGTGGCGGGTCCCGTGGCCGCGCTCGCGCTTCCCGCTTCGCCGCGCGCGGTGGGCAACGGCTCACGGCTCGCGGCTCGCTCGGGCTCCGGGAGCGAGTCGGTCAGTCTCCGGCCGCGGACACCGGATTCGGTCGCTCGGGATCCACCAACGGAGGAGATTCGGTCGGTGGGTGGGTCGGTCGGTCCTCCCGGCAGCGGACACCGGACACCGGATCTATCGGCCTCCCGCAGCCGTGCGCGGAGAGTCGGGCCGGTCTTCGGCGACTGAGAGTCGGCGAGCCGAGTCCCACGGTTCATTAATGGGATTGTTCAATGCGCCAGCCGGTTGCAGAATTTCAACCGCGCACTTTCTGGCATGAAAGCATAAGAATCAATCAAATAATAAGTGGCCTAATTGAATTGGCTCGGTCGTGCTAAAAGTGCATTCATTTTGTATCTCAACTTTCTTTTCCCGAACCACCGCCATAATCCCTCGACGACTCTTTTTCCCAGAAAGCCATCTATCTCTCCTTTGAATTAACTCTCTTGACTGCAGAATTCCAACGTTTTTATTATCTTCCGTGCTAAGTAATGTATTGGCTTACTCCTTATTTTCAGCCTCTAGTTCTAGACTAACTGGGTGAACAATCCTTGCATCAGCTCTTGAGCCAGTATAAATATTTTGTATGGTTCAAGGAGATCACCAAATGCGGAGGCTCTTGTCTTTACTCCAAAAGGACAACGTGGATAGGCTGGGACAGTTAATGTAACTGGTGGAGACATTTGTTGATTGGGTTGGTTCTATACCAGGAAAGGTAGTGCTTGATCAAGGATAGTTAAGTTAGTTTGTTGTGGGGAGATTCTGCCTGATAATTTTATTTGAATTTTAAAGAGTGATCAAATCTATTGCTGATGGTGGTGCATTTTGGGTGTTTTATGTGGGCTTCAGTCACTCCTTTTACAGGGTTCTGTGTTGAAAACTTAACCTACAAGATTTGAGTTGCCTTTTTGATTGGAAGCCTATTGGGCCTGTCCCACCGGCAACTTTTTAGGCGACTGCAGGAGACTTTGCAGTCGCCACATGTTCGTGGGTGGTTGCCGGGGAGTCGCCTTTATGGTCGTGAGGTTTTCCCACATTCTGGGAACATGTCGTGGCCTCGTTATGGTCGCCGAGAATTTTTCAACATGTTGATAAATTAGCAGTGACTACAATCAAGCCGCCATGGAGAGTAGTGAGAATTCTCAAGTCGTAGGTGGGTCGCAAAGAGGTCCTAGTGGGTTGCCAGGAGATCGAAGGTTCTCTTAGGTTTCATTGGCTCATTGGGGGAAAAAACGTAAGTAGTAGTTTCCAGAACCAAGGATAACCGACCCATAATGTTAAATGTCCGCCGAGCTTCACAGCAGTGTATCTCTGGCTTCTTAAATGTTGTCTGGCTTCCTAACAGTTGTCTCCACTTCTTCTCTCTCTCTACCCCCCCCCCCTTTTTTAAAAGGACTTACCGTACACTGTGCTAGCCGTCTTAATTACAGTGCCAACCTTCCTGTTCATCGCGGTGTGTGTCTGTATCATCTTGGCTTTGCACTGTGTGAATTTCAGACAGCGCTCCCCCGCTTGCACTGGCCCCCGCCTTTGCGATGTGTGTTTGCGTGTTCCCCTCTTCGATAATAGATGAGGTTCTCACCAGGGTCTCCTCTATATCCCGTAGCTCCGCTCTCACTTCCCATCCCCCACTCGTAACAAGGACAGAGTTCCCCCTTGTCCTCTCCTTCCACCCCACCAGCTGTCGCATACAACAGATAGTCTTCTGACATTTTCGCCACCTCCATTGGGCCACATCTTCCCATCTCCTCCCCTTTCGGCTTTCCGCAGAGACCGTTCCCTCCGTGTCTCCCTGGTCAATTCATCCCTTCCCACCCAAACCACCCCCTCTCCTGTACTTTCCTTTGCAACCGCACAAAATGCTACACTTGTCGCTTGACCCCATCCAAGGACCCAAGCAGTCTTTCCAGATGAGGCAGAGGTTCACCTGCACCTCCTCCAATCTCATCTATTGCATCCGCTGCTCCACGTGTCCGCTGCTCTACATTGGTGAGACCAAGCTCGGTTCGCACTAACCAACCTGAACTCCCGGTGGCCCAACACATCAACTCCCCCTCCCATTCTGAATCTTACCTTTCTGTCCTGGGCCTCCTTCATGGCCAGAGTGAGTCCCACCGTAATTTGGATGAGCAGCACCGAATATTTTGCTTGGGCAGTTTACACCCCAGCGGTATTGACTTCCTCAATTTCAGGTAGTCCTTGCTTTCTCCCTCCTTCCCCTCCCTTTCCCAGCTCTCCCACAGCCTACTGTCTCCACCTCTTTTTCCCACCCCCCACACCTCCACATCAGTCTGAACAAGGGGCTTGACCCGAAACATCACCTATAGATGATGGCTATGGATTAGCTGGTATGTTAAGGCAATACAAATAGATATATATATACTGTTTTGAAGAAGGAACTGCAGATGCTGGAGAATCGAGGGTACACAAAAAGATATACTGTTCATTGACTTCAGCTCCGCCTTTAACACTGTCATACCCGCTAGCTTGATCACCAAACTCAGCGGTCTTGGCATCTCCACTTCCCTCTGCAATTGGACACTCGATTTCCTCACTAACAGACCGCAGTCTGTTAGGATCAACAACCTCACCTCCTCCACTATAACACTGAACACTGGCGTGCCACAGGGCTGTGTGCTCAGTCCTCTCTACTCTCTCTTCACCCATGACTGCATCCCTAAGTATAGCTCCAACGCCATCATAAAATTTGCCGACGACACCACGGTGGTAGGACTGATCAGCGACAACGACGAGTCAGCCTACAGGGAGGAGGTCCAGCACCTGACAACCTGGTGTGCCAATAATAACCTCGTCCTCAACTCCCAGAAGACGAAGGAAATCATTGTCGACTTCAGAAAGAACAGAGGGGGCAGACACACCCCCATCCATATAAACGGGTCTGAGGTGGAGCGGGTCTCCAACTACAAATTCCTCGGGGTACACATCTCGGAGGATCTGTCCTGGTCCCTCAACACCTCCAAGCTGATCAAAAAGGCGCAGCAGCGCCTTTACTTCCTGAGGAGGCTCAAAAAAGCCCACCTGTCCCCCAGATCCTGACCAACTTTTACCGCTGTACCATTGAAAGCATCTTGACCACCTGCTTTACGGTATGGTACAGCAGTTGCACTGTAGCAGACAGGAAGGCACTACAACGGGTGGTGAAAACCGCCCAGTACATCATCGGTGCCCCGCTCCCTGCCATGGATGCCCTCCACCGAAAACGGTGTCTGAGACGGGCTGGGAAGATCATCAAGGACCCCTCCCACCCTAACCATGGACTGTTTGCCCTTCTACCATCGGGGAGGCGGTACAGGAGCCTCAGGTCCCGCACCAGCAGGATGAGGAGTAGCTTCTATAATAACACCATCGCACTGCTGAACTCGGAGTCCCGCTGATAGATTTCCACATCTGTATTTATTTATCTATATATTGCTATCACTTCGTACTGTCACTAAACTGCATTTCGTTGTACCCATACTTGTATCTGTGCAATGACATTAAAGTTGAATTGAATTGTGGTAGGGTCCTATGAAATGCTGATGAACAAAGGCTTGGTGAGCAAATCCTAACATCCCTGAATGTGGCAGCACTTCCATGTAGTCGGCATGTTTTCCCTCATTAGCTGTGGCATAGAACAAAAGTGCAGACGAGAAGTGAAAAATAACAAAATAGGTAAAGTTATGGGTTTATATAACATTGATTAGGCCACAGCTAGAATATTGTGTGCAGTTCTGGTTGCACGCTAGAGGAAGGATTTGACTACTAAAATGAGGTTAATCCTTGTGAACATTTTAGTTTTGAGGCCAGACTAAAATACTCGCAAACTCTGAGTTTGTTTTTCTTGGAGCAGAAGAGGCTGACAGGGCACCAGATGGAGACAAATGAAAGACGCAGGTATAGTAGATAGCAAGAAACTTCCTCAAGGCAATGGTTTCTACTGCTAGAGTGCAAAGATTAAAGGTGAGCAACAGATTTGAGGGGATCTGGTGAACATTTCTCTCACCCTGTGGATAGTTTTAATTTGGAACACGCTGCTTGCAAAGTTGGTAGAGGCAACTATTTTCATGTTTCAGAAGCATCTGGATAAGCACTTGAATTGCCATGACATATTAGGCTGTAAGCTAAGTGCTGGTAAATGAAATTGATTATAGATAGTTATTTGATGGTTGTCATAGGTCTGGTCGCCAGAAAGCCCTGTTTCTGTGCTTTGACTCTGGCACCTTTCATTCGTCTGAACTTTCTGAAACTAGATCCAGCATCTTGGGGGCACATCTTGTACATATTAACTGTTCGTCCTCTGTAGCAATTGGATCCTCCTTTATGCAGCAGACTGAGATTGTATACAATATTTGGCAAGTCCAACTGTGGTTTCACATTTGTCCAAAATGCATGGCACTTCCTTTTTCAATGAAAGTCAGAATGCCATTTGCCTTTTTTGAAACCAGCATCTACAGTTCCTTCCTACACATTGTGTATAAGCATATGCTGTTATGTTCAAAATTTCTTACAAATTTGAAAAATTTGTTTTTTCTTGTTGTGGTAATCGTTTTTTGTTATGTTAGATTGGGCAGTTGATTTCTCTAACCGGCACCCTTGCTTTCACTCTCTCCATCCCTTCCTAGTTCTCTGACCAGTCTGACTTTTTTTTAAAATTTCAAAATATACTTTATTCAAATGATAAATATATACAATACATTGACCTTGCGGAAAATCCATCCGACATTTTCGGAGGCTGTACAATAGATCAATACAGTTTAGACATTTCTTTTCCCCAAATTTCCACAAATCAGTCCCCCACTCGTGCCACAATGGTGTGGGATACCTTCTGACTGTCCCTCTGATTACATTATGGCCAGAGTGAGCAACACCGCAAGTTGGAGGCCGTATCCGACCTCTCGGTCCTGGGCCGCCTCCAGGGCCAGAGTGAGCAACACCGCAAGTTGGAGGAACAGCACCTCATATTCCGCTTGGGGAGTCTGCTTCCTCTGGCTTGAACTCTCAGGGGGGGCTGGAGAAACTCAGCGGGGGTGCAGCAGCATCTGATAGGCGGGATTCAGAATTTTTCAATTCTGTTTAACCCTTGCTGGCCCCCCCCCCCCCCCCCCCCCCCCCCCCCCCCCCCCCCCCCCCCCCCCCCCCCCCCCCCCCCCCCACCTCTCCCTCAGCCTCGGGCCCTGGCATTCCCTCTCTCTATCTCTTCCCCCACCCAAGTCGCACTAGCTTCTCATTTTCACACTACAAACAGCTTACAATGGCCTGTTTCCTTTATCATCGTTACTTTTTTGCATATCTTTCATTCATTGTTCTTTATCTCTCCACATCACCATCTATATCTCTCATTTCCCCGATCCCTAACCAGTCTGAAGATGGGGCCCCAACCCGAAATGTCGCCTATCTCCTTCGCTCCTTAGATGCAGCTGCACCCGCTGAGTTTCTCCAGCCTTTTGTGTACACTCTGATTACATTGTCTGCTTTGTCACCTTCTCCTAACTAACAATGGTGTATTCTACATTTTCCTTCATCTGCATCTCTTTTGATCTCCATCTCTGGTTTATCTCTTTTGATCTCCTTATCTGAAGAGCTGTGAATCTCCCTCTCCCCATATGAAACTTTGGGATCCATCCCCAGGGAAGGCCAGGATCCAAAGTTTAGGGTGTGAGCTTATTTGGTATTATGATGTTACAGGCTGTGCGATTAGTCAATGAGCGGATGGGCCTTGCGTCCGTGTTCTTATTGTGTTCCAATTAGAAAAGTTGAAGGGAAGAGCAGACTGCGGATGGGACTGAACTGGACCTATATGTTGCATTTGCCGGCTGGTGGGGGTTGAGACAAGTTTGTGAGACAATAGTTAGATGTTAAGGAAGTTGGGAAAACGGTTGTCAGATCTAATGTAGTCTAGACATTCTGACCTCCCTCCTCTTTCTTGATCAGTCTCCATCACAGGAAATAGACTATTTAGAAATAAGCTAACAATGGCCTGTTTCCTTTATCGTCATTATTTTTTGCACAGCTTTCATCCATTGTTCTTTATCTCTCGATATCATCGTCTATATCTCTCGTTTCCATTATCCCTAACCAGTCTGAAGAAGAGTCTTGACTCGAAACGCCACCCATTCCTTCTCCAAAGATGCTACCTGTCCCGCTGAATTACTCCAGCTTTTTGTTTCTATCTTGGTGTAGTCTGTCCTTTTTATCTGCTGGTCTATGTAATTGAAATCAACTCTAATCCCCATCTCTTAGAACACATAATCTATGGTTATGTACACTGAGCAATCAATCTTTGTCCCATTAAATTTAATAATCAATTTCCTGGCCAAGTGGTTTTCTGCTGTGTGCAATTCTAAAGGAGACCAGCCTTTGTTTACACAGCTGCCCTTTGATTTCTGACCAGACCAGCTTGTAAGCTTCAATGAACATAATGTGGGCTAATATAACTTTTTGGTGTTAAACATTTTAATGTGTTTATTAATGTATTAACACTTAAGAAAATTATTGGGGATTTAAAGCAAATTGGAGATGATTTGAGAATGAAGGAAAGGAAGTATGTGGTTCTATTCATGTGAAATAGAAGGCAAATTTTCATGTGAGAAAACGAGATTATGCACTTAAATTGTGTTTGTGTTGTTAAAATGGAGATGCAGGATATTGCTCAACAGTGAATTGTGTCCTTGTGTTCCGAACTGTTATTGTTGGTCCCTCTAAATATTCCAACAATTTCCCTAATGGAACCGTTTGCACTCATTGCAAAACTATTCTTCCAGATATAATGGCCTTACTTCTCTGCACATTACATTTAATCTGCAATTGGTAAATTCACTTCACTAATTGATAACCCCTGACATCCCGCTGCATTATCTTGTTGTACAATCTATTTCTCATTCAATCTTTTCTAGCCCCTTAATTTAGTCAATACTTTATTAATGCTAAATCATTCGAGTGCCTTCTTTATTTCATAGCTTTAGACTTTACTTTACACTTTGGAGATACAGTGTGGAAACGGGCCCTTCAGCTCCCTGAAACCGTCAACCAACGATCACCCTGTACACTAGCACGGTCCTACACGCTAGAGACAATTTGCAATTGACAGATGCCAATTAACCCATAAAACTGTACATCTTTGGAGTATAGGAGGAGACTGGCGCACCCGGGGAAAACCCCCCGGTTGCAGGGAGGATGTACAAACTCTGGTCGAACCCAGGTCTCTGGTGTTGTAGTGCAGTAACTCTACTGCTGCGCCACTATGCCACCCTTGTGCCATTGTGCTGCCCTCTGCATAGAGCTGTTGATCACTATTTCCAGCAGGACTTCTGTTTTCTTTTTCTGAAGACGGTCACAAATTGTTTAAGAGAAACAAGAGATGTAACTTGTGATATGGAGAGATACAGACCAAATGACTGAAAGATATGCAGAAAAGTAATGATGATAAAGGAACATTGAATTTTCTCAATTCTGTTAACCCTTGCTGTCTCCTCCCCTTCCCACCTCTCCCTCAGCCCTCGGGCCCTGGCATTCCCTCTATCTCTATCTCCCTCCCTCACCCCAGTCGCACTAGCTTCTCATTTTCACACCACAAACAGCTTACAATGGCTTGTTCCCTTGATCATCGATACTTTTTTGCATATCTTTCATTCATTGTTCTTTATCTCTCCACATCACCGTCTATATCTCTCGTTTCCCTGATCCCTGACCAGTCTGAAGAAGGGTCTTGACCCGAAACGTCGCCCATCTCCTTCGCTCCTTAGATGCTGCTGCACCCGCTGAGTTTCTCCAGCCTTTTGTGTACCCCCCATTTTTAGGTGTGGGCTAGGTGAATACGAGTTAGACACCTAGCCCACAGCTAACAATGGCCTGTTTCCTTTATCATTGTTACTTTGCATATCTTTTATTCACTTGTTCCATATCACTGTCTATATCTCATGTTCCCCTTTCCCCCGACTCTCAGTCTGAAGAAGGGTCTTGACCTGAAATATCACCTTTTCCTTTTCTCCAGAGATGTCTGACACGTTGAATTGTTCCAGCTTTTTGTGTTAATCTTTGGTTTAAACCAGCATATGCAGTTCCTTCCTACAAAAGTTATTTAATATCCCTGGCATTTTCTAAATTTCCAATATAATTTCTGCTGTCCCTGTAAGGGGTAAATGTTAAGTTATGCTCTTTTTTTACAAAGGTGACATTGCAGTCCATTTTGTGCAAGATAACACTTTTGTTGCTTTCTCTTCCCTTAGCAATGCTTAGGTTCTTTTCAAAGGTCTCTTATTGTCATGTGTGCCAATGATATTTGTACCAGTGTACAGTGATATTTGTATTACCATACAGCAGGGCTCTCACTTTTTCTGTTTCCAGCCGGGCAACCTTTTAGGTTTTTAGGTTGCCAAATGACAGTTTAGGTGGTCATTTAAGACGGCTTGCATGACGCCTGCGATAATGTGCTTGGACGAAGTGTGTAGTTACCAGTCGGAATTATGCCCATGAAGCATTCACATATTATTCCTGCTTCAAATAAAGTCACAAACTAAACATATTCACCAATCAAGACGTGATATATACCACAATGACATGCAGCAAAATTATAAAACAGTATCTCAACTATTTTTACACGCTGCAATGAATGCAATTTCTATTATTTCCTTCCACTTCCAATCAAAAATATGGTTGGATTATTCAGCGTATGATCAACCGCGGTGAGACCAAGCGCAGGCTTGGCGATCATTCCGCACAACACCTCCACTCAGTTCACAATAACCAACCTGATCTCCCAGTGGCTCAGCACTTCAACTCCCCCTCCCATTCCGAATCCGACCTTTATGTCCTGGGCCTCCTCCATGGCCAGAGTGAGGCCCACCGCAAAGGAACAGCACTTCATATTTCGCTTGGGTAGTTTGCACCCCAGCGGTATGAACATTGGCTTCTCCAATTTCAGGTAGTCCTTGCTTTCTCCGTCCCATTCCCAGCTCTACCATAGCCTACTGGCTCCGCCCGTTCTTTTCTTTTCTCCCCCCCCCCCCACCCACGACATCAGTCTGAAGAAGGGTCTCGACCCGAAAAGTCTTCCTTTTGCTCCATAGATGCTGCCTCATCCACTGATTTTCTCCAGCTTTTTTGTCTACCAACAGGATCCCACCACTGGCCACATCTTCCCATCTCCTCCTCTGTCGGCTTTCCGCAGAGACCGCTCGCTCCGTAACTCCCAGGTCAATCCGTCCCTTCCTAACCAAACCACTCCCTCTCCTAGCACTTTCCCTTGCAACTGCAGGAAATGCTACACTTGTCGCTTTACCTCCCCCCTTGACTCCATTCAAGGACCCAAGCAGTCTTTCTAGGTGCGGCAGAGGTTCACCTGCACCTCCTCCAACCTCATCTATTGCATCCACTGCTCTAGGTGTCAGCTGCTCTATATCCGTGAGACCAAGTGTAGGCTTGGCAATCGCTTCGCCCATCACCTCCGCTCGGTTCGCAATAACCAACCAAAATGGCACAGCTTTTAGGTTGCCCGGCGGGACTTCAGGTCGCCATTAGTACCCGGGCAACCGTTAATTTAGAGCCCCCAACAACCATACTAAAAAGAAGCAACAAGACACACAACTACATAAAAGTTAACATAAACATCCACCACAGCGGATTCCCCACATTCCTCACTGAGATGGAAGGCAATAAAGTCTAATCTTCCCTCATTTTTCTCCCGTGGTCGGGGCAGTCGAGCAATGCGCAGTCGGGGCGATCGAGGCTCCCGCGGCTTGGACCTCCTGAAGTCGGTCATTAACCAGAGATCGCGAGCTCCCGCAGTTGGAGCTCCGAGGTCGATCCCTGGCAAAGGGATCGCAAGCTCCACGATGTCCTGCAGGCTCCTGTGATTGGAGCCGCTATGTTAGGCCGCAGTGTGGATGGAGATATGATACAAAAAAAAAGCGCATCTCCATGGAGGTAAGAGATTTTTTTTTAAGTCGTCCCGTCCCGTCCCCCCCCCCCACATAAAACAAAGCTAAAAGAACACTAAAAACATACGTTTAACACGTACTATTAAAACAACAAAGAAGAGACAGACTGTTGGCGAGGCAGCCATTGCTGGTGCCACACACTGGCTGTTTTTGCTTTTTGCTGAAAATGAACCCATCCTGGGCATATTGCACTTTTGGCAATATATTTGAACCTTTTCCGTTTTGATCTGATGGTCAACAGCTGTGCCTCGATTACTTTTCTTTGTTTTTTACTTTAATGGCACGTGACAATTGAAATCAACTCATTTTATTTGTGTTGCAAACAAGTTGGATGTGTTAAAAAAAAAAGTTCAGCAAGTCAATGTGTGGTTCTTAGCAATTAAGAAGATAAATGAAGTGGGAATACAAGACCATGGCAGAGCCATTTGCACTGTCTTTGTGGAAGTGGAGACATGCCTAGGCTAGTTGATTGGAGAATAGCAAATGTAATCCTACTTTTTAAAGCAAGGAAGAGAAAATTAAACTGGAAATCAATTAGCATGACAATGAAGTAGAGACGATGCTAGATTTGATGATTAAGAAAGTGATAAAAGAGCATTTAGGAATTGGTAATAGGATTGTAAGAGTTGGCATGAAATGTATGAAAAATAAATGACGTGTGACTAAATTATTCACGGTGCACTTTCAACCGCCTTCAGTATGATTATTATACAAAATCAGAGGATAATGGAATGTGGTAACAACAGAATATGTATAAGCAGGTCATTTTTAGGTCGTTAGGCTGTGACAACTAGGTGGGGTGCAGTAGGCATTAATATTAGAGCCGTGCTGTTCTATCTGTATGGATGACTTTACTGAAAGGATGCAGTGTAATATATTCATTTTTGCTTATGATACAAAGCTGACTGGCAGTGTGAGTTGAAAGGAGTATGCAGATAAAGTTTGGGGGAGGATAAAACTATTTAAGTGAATAAGCAAGCACGGGGTAGGTGGGATGTGAAGTGGAAAAATGGGAGCTCCTCCACTTTGGTAGAAAATGGACAAGTGCTGTACTATTTTTAAATGGAAAGATATTGAATGGTTAGTACGTCAATCATTGGAAGGTGATGTGATGATACACCAAACAATTGGGAAGGTCAATAAATTAAGACAGTGTGTATGAAGAAACTGCAGATGCTGGTTGCAGATGCTGGTTTAAACCGAAGATGGACACAAAGCTGGAGTAACTCGGCGGGTCTCAGCAGATCTTGTGAAAATTTTCATGAAAGAGTTAGATTTAGCTATTAGGGCTAAGGGATATGGGGGGGGGGGGGGGGGAAGCTGGAACGGGGTACTGATTTTGGATGATCAGCCATGATCATATCGGTGTTGGCTTGAAGGGGCGAATGGCCTACTCCTGCACCTATTTTCTATATTTCTATGAAAACATTGGTAGGTGATGTTTTGAGTTGGATCCTTCAGGCTGATTGGGTGGTGGGGGGGAGAAAGCTGGAAGAGAGAAGGGCAAGACAACACCTGGTGAGGGGTTGCAGGAGACCAGCGGGAATTATGTGGAGCCGTGAGCAAGGGTCTCTCAGAACCCCTGTGAGAGAGGAAGAGAACTTTTTCAAGGTAGGTATGCCTTGAGGAGATTTCCCAATAGAGTAGTAAAATGTAGAAACATGAAATTGCAGATGCAAGTTTACAGAAAAAAGATGCGAAGTAACCCGGAGGTCAGACAGCGTCTCTGGCGAATGTGCATAGGTGATGTTTCGGGTCGAGATCCATGTTGGGACGGTTTGTGGTTGGGGGAGGTGGGCTGAAGAAAGCTGGACGAGGGGCAGGATAAAACCTCGCAGCAGAACAGTAAATTAGCATTTGTTGAAGGGGGATTTAAGCGTAAGTGAAACTCCCACTGAAACACATACTATTTTCTAATACTATGCATTCTGTTTTTATGGGATAATGAGCTTGTAACCGGTCACCTAGGGTAATTTATGTACTTTACTGTTTTGAAGCACAATACATTAAATACCATTTGCTTTTCCAGGAACTTCATCCATGGAGCTTGCAAATGGGGACATAGCTGCTATTACTCACATGACCTGTCAATACAGAAATCGTCCCAGATCTGTCGGCACTACTTAAATGGACTTTGCTACTATGGAGACCTTTGTAGGTGTGTATTTTAAGTTGTACAACAAATGCTTCTATTGGAGTTTACCTTGATGAAACATTTTTTAATGTGCTATCTTGCAATGCGAGATATGAAATAGTTACAGTGGCTTGCAAAAGTTTTCATACCCCTTGAACTTTTCCACATTTTGTCACGTTACAACCACAAACGTAAATGTATTTTATTGGGATTTTATGTGATAGACCAACACAAAGTGGTGAATAATTGTGAAGTGGAAGGAAAATGATACATGGTTTCCAAATTTTATTACAAATAAAAAACTGAAAAGTGTGGCGTGCAAAAGTATTCTGCCCCCCTGAGTCAATACTTTGTAGAACCACCTTTCGCTGCAATTACAGCTGCAAGTCTTTTGGGGTATGTCTCCAGAGATGCCAAGTGTCCCGGATTCGCCGTATTTTGTCCCGGCGAAATAACCGTTTTACGGTGTTCCGGCAGCCAAACATGCTGTTACGGAACACCGCCGCGCCGGTGTTCCTCCCGTGGTGAACGCCAGCGCCATGTGTCCCCGGTTTGCCGGCCCGCGCGATCAGCGGCACTTTGCCGGGCCCTAGTGTCCGCGCGTGCGCAGTGGGGGAGGGTTGCCGGGCCCCAGTGGCCGCACGTGCGCAGTGGGGGAGGGTTGCCGGGCCTGGCGCCATTTCAAGCCACGCCACTCCCGGCCCGCGCGATCAGCGGCACTTTCTTGCCGCCAGCCGGCCGCTCGCGGCAGCCCCATCACCGGGCCTCCCCCCCACCCCCACCCAGTGCGCAGGCGCAGACCCGCCGGCAACCTTGCCAAGTGCGCATGTGCCGCACCCGCCCGCCGGCAGCCCGCTGATCTGCACCAGTGCGCAGGCGCATAGCCGCCGGCAACAACCCCAAGTGAGTATGTTACGGAGAGAAATGCATTTAACCCCATTTGTTACGGACAAATGGGTTGAATGTTACTGTGAACTAAATTTAGGGTTGGCATCTCTGTATGTCTCTACCAGCTTTGCACATCTAGAGACTGAAATTTTTGCCCATTCTTCTTTGCAAAATAGCTCAGGCTCAGTCAGATTGGATGGCGAGCGTCTGTGAACAGCAATTTTCAAGTCTTGCCAGAGATTCTCAATTGGATTTAGGTCTGGACTTTGACTGGGCCATTCTAACACATGAATATGCTTTGATCTAAACCATTCCATTGTAGCTCACTGCTGTATGTTTAGGGTCGTTGTCCTGCCGGAAGGTGAACCTCCGTCCCAGTCTCGAGTCTTTTGCAGACTCTAACAGGTTTTCTTCCAAGATTACCCTGTATTTGGCTCCATCCATCTTCCCATCAACTCTGACCAGCTTCCCTGTCCCTGCTGAAGAAAAGCATCCCCACAGCATGATGCTGCCACCACCATGTTTCACAATGGGGATGGTGTGTTCAGGGTGATGTGCAGTGTTAGTTTTCCGCCACACATGGTGTTTTGCATTTAGGCCAAAAACCTCAATTTTGGTCTCATCAGACCAGAGCACCTTCCTCCACATGTTTGCTGTGTCCCCCACATGGCTTGTGGCAAACTGCAAATGGGACTTCTTATGGCTTTGTTTCAACAATGGCTTTCTTCTTGCCACTCTTCCATAAAGGCCCGATTTGTGGAGTGCACGACTAATAGTTGTCCTGTGGACAGATTCTCCCACTTGAGCTGTGGATCTCTGCAGCTCCTCCAGCTGCTTCTCTGATCAATGCTCTCCTTGCCTGGCCTGTCAGTTTAGGTGGACGGCCATGTCTTGGTAGGTTTGCAGTTGTGCCATACTCTTTCCATTTTCGGATGATGGATTGAACAGTGCTCCGTGAGATGTTCAAAGCTTGGTATATTTTTTTATAACCTAACCCTGCTTTAAACTTCTCCACAAGTTTATCCCTGGCCTGTCTGGTGTATTCCTTGGGCTTCATGATGCTGTTTGTTCACTAATGTTCTCTAACAAACCTCTGAGGCCTTCACAGAACAGCTGTATTTATACTGAGATTAGATTACACACAAGTGGACTCTATTTACTAATTAGGTGACTTCTGAAGGCAATTGGTTGCACTGGATTTTATTTAGGGGTATCAGAGTAAAGGGGACTGAATACTTTTGCACGCCACACTTTTCAGTTTTTTATTTGTAAAAAAAATTTGAAAACCATGTATCATTTTCCTTCCACTTCACAATTATGCGCCACTTTGTGTTGGTCTATCACATAAAATCCCAATAAAATACATTTACGTTTGTGGTTGTAATGTGACAAAATGTGGAAAAGTTCAAGGGGTATGAAAACTTTTGCAAGCCACTGTAATGTACACCTTACGAAACAATACCCTGAAATGCTGGCAAGCATCGCCAGGAAATAAATTTGCAGAGCAAATTGATTGAGTCATTAATTTTGTTGGTATAGTTAGTACAACTGTAGTTTATAAAGAGTAAAGTAGCATTTAAATTGTTTTTAATCAATTTTGGGTATTGTCCGATCTCCAACCCCACCTCCAACATGCTCCACAAAAAAAATTAGACAAAGTGCTGAAGTAACTCAGCGAGTCAGACAACTTAACTGGAGAACATGGATAATTAACATTTTGGGTTGGGACCCTTAAAGACTCAAACACTTTCTGTATGGTCTGTGTGCATTCTTGTGCACAGGCCACTACTTCTGGTGTTATTGTCAAATTTGTGGTGGGGGGGGGGGGGGGGGGGGGAAACAAACTATGTACCAACTTCCACAATAGTCATTATATACAAGGTACATGACATAATGGAAATATTTTTGGTTATTAATGATTGATGTGGTTTAGTGATGCCCAGGTACTTCTGGAATGTGAACACTCTCAAGTTCTATAATCAGCCGATAGTAAAGTGCAGAACTGTATAATATAACTGGGTACACAAAAGGCTGGAGAAACTCAGGGGTGCAGCAGCATCTAAGGAGATAGGCGACGTTTGGGTCGAGACCCTTCTTCAGGGATCAGGGAACGAGAGATATAGACGGTGAGTGGAGAGATAAAGAACAATGAATGAAATATGCAAAAAGTATCAATGATAATGGAACAAGCCTGTAACATTGTAAGCTGTTTGTGGGTGAAAAATGAGAAGCTGGAGCGACTAGGGTGGGGGAGGGAGATGGAGAGAGAGGGATGCCAGAGCCGAGGGAGAGGTGGGAAGGGGAGGGACAGCAAGGGTTAACAGGATTGAGAAAAAAAATTCAATGTTCAAGTCCAAAGGATGCAGACTCCCCAAGCGGCATATGAGGTGTGCTGTTCCAGTTCCTCCAACTTGCGGTGCTGTGTTGCCCTCACTCGGCCGTGGAGGAGGCCCAGGACCGAGAGGTCGAATAACGGAATGGGAGGGGGAGTTGAAGTGCTGAGCCACCGGGAGGTCGGGTTGGTTAAATACGGACCGAGCGGAGGTTGAAAATATAAAAAAAAAAAAGGACCGAGCGGGAGGTGCTCGGCGAAACGATCGCCAAGCCTCCGCTTGGTCTCACCGATATGGATCATCTGGCATCTGGAGCAGCGGATGCAGTAGATGAGGTTGGAGGAGGTGCAGGTGAACCTCTGTCGGACCTGGAAGGACTGCTTGGGTTCCCTGAAAAGGAGTGCACGGCCAGAGTGATGCAACACCGCAAGTTGGAGGAACAGCACCTCATATTCCGCTTGGGGAGTCTGCATCCTTTGGGCTTGAACATTGAATTTTCTCAATTCTGTTAACCCTTGCTGTCTCCTCCCTTCCCACCTCTCCCTCAGCCCTCGGGCCCCTGGCATTCCCTCTCTCTCCATCTCCCTCCCCCACCACTAGTCGCACCAGCTTCTCATTTTCACACCACAAACAGCTTACAATGGCTTGTTCCCTTTATCATTGATACTTTTTTGCACATCTTTAATTCATTGTTCTTTATCTCTCCACATCACCGTCTATATCTCTCGTTTCCCTGATCCCTGACCAGTCTGAAGAAGGGTCTCGACCTATCTCCTTCGCTCCTTAGATGTTGCTGCACCCGCTGAGTTTCTCAGCCTTTTGTGTACCCTCGATTCTCCAGCATCTGCTGTTCCTTCTTTAACACTTTGTATAATATAAATAATTGGGCTAAATGTTAAAGAGTAGTAGTAATATTCTGAGACATTTAATTGAACCTTTAGAACAGCGTACATGTGGTTTTGTATCAGCCTAAGTATTAACCATGCAGGGTAGGGCCAAAATTCTTTTTTTCATGGGAACATGCTATATGTAGATGTGATGTACTTAATTGTTGCACAGGTCATTTAATGGAATCTGACCAGCATTGTACTGAACCCAATAGTTACATTTACAGTGATGAATGACTAGAACATGTCTCCTTTTTCTGGAACTTAATGTTTAAAAAAAACAAAACTTGTTTTGAAGTTTGTTTTAAGTTATACTTTAGAACTATGTCTCAAAATATCATGCTAGATATCAAACACACACAACCAACTGTAGATGGTCATCTGGGAGCAGAACGTGCTTTGAACCTGCCCTTCAGCTGGAGAGGACTGGAGAACCACCTCGGACTTTCCATGATAGATAAACAAAAAAAACGGAATCTCGACAACACTACTGCAGGATACAATCCCAGAAACCCAGGGGCGTAAGCTCTGGTGCCCCAGTCATTCAGAACGAATGGCTGCTAGTTTTTTCTTCAACCAACCCATGCTGTAGGTTAATCTGTTCATAGGCATAAGTCACTGCTGAAAATTGTCCATTGGAGTCCGAACGTGGTTCTGAATCCAGGTGCTTCCCAAGTTCCCAACAACACTTAAGAAATTACTGAGAACCGTTGGGCATTCAACTTGAGAAAGAATCGAAGAAGAATAAAAAATGAAGCCCCTTCTAGAAGTTTAAAAAAAAGTGGGAATCTGTAGCAAGAAATTGTTCCGCGTGGCAGCGTTTAAAGAGCATGGTATTAACAATGTGCTTATTCATGGATCTCTGTTTTGATTTTTTTCAAGTTACCAATTTTCTCATACAATAATGCAGTGTTCAACATAATTTGATGCACAGCTCCCTGTGGGGGAGAAGCAAAGAATTATTGCTCGGATAGCGTTCCAAAAAAGTCAGTAGATTTTCAGCTTTAATGAGGGTTTTATAAATCTATCCTCACCTCTTTCCGGGGTAGGGAAAAAACAGCAATGGGGAAAATCCCTGTTTTCAAACTTTCAAATGAAACTTTGTAAGTTTTTAATAGTAGATTTTAAGTTTAAAAAATTAAATTGTCAAACCAATATAAAACCCATAAACAATTACAGCAACGGAAACAGCCCACTTCACGGCCCTTCCAGTCCGTGACCGATCATTTTGATTCCCCCTAGTCCCAATCCTACTTGCACCCAGACCAATGCCCCTAAGGTGTCCCCTCATCCCATTCCCTTGCCCGTCCATCATATAACCAATTCCACTTTATTTTTAAAATGTTAAAATCGATCCTGCCTCCACCACTAAATCTGCTGGAAGCTCATTCCACTCAAGCCACCCACCCACTGATATAGAAGTTCCCCCTCACGTACCCCCTAAACCATCCGTCCCATAATCGCATGTCATGTGCCCTCTTGTTTGTTTGAATCTTTCCCTGACCTCAATGGGACAATCTAGCCCACGTCAACTCTGTCTATTCCTTTCATCATTTTTAAAGACCTCAATCACGTCCCCACCTTAACCTTCTGTGCGCTCCAAAGAATAACGACCTAACTTGTTCAATACCCTTTCTCTTAACATAGTTGCTGAAACCAGTGCAACATTCTAGTAAATCTCACCTCTGTACTCTCTCTATTTGTTGACATCCTTCCTATAATTAGGCGAAGACCAAAATTGTACACACATACACCGAATTGGTCTTACCAATGCCCATGGTACAATTTTAACATTTACTTCCCTACTCCTATATTCAAATGCTCTGAGTTATAAAGGCCAGCACACCAAAGCATTCCTTTATTTCTTTAAACCACCCCATCTACTTGCGAATTTCCACCTCAGGGACTATGCACAGTTTTATTCCTAGAACTCTCTTGTTCCACAGCATTCGCTCAACTTCCCTACCCATTTACCATGTACGATCCAAATTTTGATTTGTCCTCCAAGATGTTGCACTAACAAGCAATTAAACTCTTAAACTCCATCCAGCCATCTTTCCACCCAACTTTTCCATATGGCCCAAAATCCTCTCTGGTAGACTTGAAAATCTACTTAATTACCACAACAACAACCACCTATCTTAGTCATCATCCTGCAATACCTTCTTTATCCAATTTTCCACCCCCTCATTCCATCTCCCAGATCATTGATGTACATGACAACAACAGATGAGAGAACCCACACCAGATCCTGAGGCACCACACTGTCCCAACACCGGGCTTCCAACCTGACAAACAGAGATGAGAAAATTAGGTGGAGCAAAGTAGGGGAGCATACGTGGATGTACGGGGTGGGGGGGGCGGTTGTTGGTTCGTGAAAA